>CM060250.1:53280006-53587705 GCA_030684275.1 Acipenser oxyrinchus oxyrinchus
TCCTTCTGCTTTGTTTAGCAAACAATGGTGTTAATGATGTAAAATTTAAACAAAAAAAAACGTGTATCATTACATAATTTTTACACCTGCTTTTAATTTTACAATACATATGATTTAGGCAAACATTGGGGTCTCTCATGGTAGTTTGTTGCTGATTCCTCCGGAGTAGGCTAGGGGGTTAAGCTAGCGAATTTATTGTTTTGATTAACTACTCCTGTACTTTCTTGGTATAGATCTTTTCATTCATAGACAAGTTAACGTGAGTGTAGCTGACAATACAGTACCATAAATTTTCCATACCATCCACATCAATTCACAATATAGGTTTCAAATGGGCATTTTTTAAAGAACTGCTTTAGCAAACATGTATTTTTATTTTAAAACACAATATCTGAAACTACACTATCATAAAGAAATCACTGTTTGCAGGCCTTGCTTTCTGATAGTCTTTTACTTTCACAGTCATTTTACCTTGAAATTTCCCTACCCCTTCAGGGCCACTTTACCAGTTAGTAACAAACTAGCTGTTCCCCTTAAAACGCCTGACCCCATAGACATGACCGGGTTGGAATTACCCAGGAAATGCCGAGTGTATTACCAGATGTCTTGTTTTAAAATTAAAATACATGTTGGCAATATCATATTTCTTTTGAAACTGCACATCTGAGACCTATATAGCCAATAGAATTGCATGTCAGGTAGGATTTATGAAAGCTATTTGTTAGCTACAATGACTTTAAGAGATTCAATTCATACACTCCATCTTTAGTACATCCAGCTAATTCACTACATATGTATAAAGCAGCGAGGATCTCTGTCAAAATGCAGAGCAGCACAAAACACTGCTGGTGTGTGGACAAGTATGGCCACACATTGCCTGGCTATGATGGAAAAGCAAAAGGGGAGTCACACTGTTACAATTTGGAGAAGAAGTGAAGGAGATCTTGCAGCTCCTAAGGACTAACTAGGTGTGTGCGTGAGACTGACCCATCTGAGACCATTGGAGACACTGGTGTTACCTGCAAGGGCTGCCTTGCCACACGAGAGCTGTGAATACTGCCACCTGGCTCTAGTGGGGAATGCAGGAAGGTTCTGAAGACTGGAAACTGCAGCTAGGCCCTGCCATTTATTTCTTCCAGTGTTCTATATTGTGTATCGGGAGCTTTGATTTCCCTATAATACTAGAAAAATATCTGCACTATTGTTCCCAAGAGAAAAAAGGCACTTCAGGAAGGAATCAGGGAATTTCCACTGACTTTTTAAAAGAACTGCCTGTGACCAATTTGATCCTGAGAGACTGTCTTTAAATGTAAAGATTTATATATATATATATATATATATATATATATATATATATATATATATATATATATATATATATATATATATATTAAGCTTGTAAAAATAAATACTTTTAAGATCATTTTTCTACAGGTCTGACGGAAATCTTGCCTTCACGGGTAATTTTTTTTATATAATTACAAAGAATTGTTAGAGCTTTCATGTTAAAGTAAAAAAAAATCACATAGCTATTTTTGTCTTCAAGAAAGGAAAGGAAATTGCTGTTAGAATATTGTATGTATTTAAGATAATTATGTTTTTAATAAACACTATTTAAATGCAACATTGTAAATATGAACTAATTTTTTGTGGAGTGGAGGAAACCTTTGGGCTACTATAGTAAATTATTAGCATGCTATATGGTATGATACCTTTTTTCTTAAACAAGGATAAAAGGAACAAGAAAGTTTTTGTTTCCCTGATTCTGCCCTGTATACTGTAGTCACAGTAGTTTGTCTACCCTTATTTTAACTTGACTAGGGTTACTACTATAGCTAGATAATTTTACATTACTGCAGGTTTATCACAGTATTATGCAGTATTACTAATACAACAGTGGGGTGCTCTTAATGAAATTTATAATTAAAGTTCGGGAGGAGGGTCAGACACCAATCTCCGCATCACCAAATTGAATCATTCAATTTACACATTAGCCAATTAAATTGTTAGCACTATAAATACCCTCTTCACTTATCTCTCAGTTGCGTTTTGATTTCATCGTAACCCACCACCTCCCCATCTCCACCTTTCCTAATAACAATTTTTATGTTTTATCAATGGGGGTCTCAGCCTCGTCCAGTCGGCCAGGCAGCGAACCCTCAAACCAAGTTAGGTTTGATGCCAAATGAATGTGTGTATACAGCATACTTTTCTGTAAAATCGCATACTCCGCATTCTCTACAATAAATATTTGTACTAAAACATTTTGTGATTGGTGTTTGTCCCGAACTACTGAACCACAATAATTCCATTATAGCTGATATTATGGCACCATCTACTGGTCAAGAATCGCACTGCTAATTTCAGCCTACAATGGTGGTTTAAAATGAAGGAAAACAAAAACAAGTATATTTAATGTGTTTATTCAGTTCAGTTATTATATTGAAACTTGAAAAAAGTACAACTTTAAACAAACAGGTAAAATATTATTTAAAGGTAATGAATATAAAAGAAAAACATGGCAGCAGCCTTGTAGCAGCAAATTTCAAACATTGTAACACTACATTTAAACTATTTACCTGAACTATCTTTCAGAAAAACATTAACCAAAGATACATACAAAAGAACTGAAATATAATTTACATGTATATAAATATACAAATAATGCTTTGAAATGCATGCTTTCATCATGTTAATGACGAACTGTACAACAGTACATACTAGTAATAATTGGTAGAGAATGTTTGAAAACTCATGGATTAAATGAATAGTAAAAACATATAGAGAAAGATAATTATGTAAAAATGATATCAAATATCTAAAATATACCAGAAAATATGAAGACTTGTCAGTGAGTTCATGGAAATATGGAGTAAATTCTGTAATACACTTGTATCATCATATTATTTACATACATTTAGAAAAACAGTACCACAAAAATACATACAATTATGTTTATATAGATCTTAAAAATACTAATTATTACAAATAACTTCAATGTTAATATTTGCCCCCAAAAATAATAAATATGAATACAGAATAGTTTTTAGACAGGTACCAAAACTAAAAATATAGAAATGTGACTTAAAATACAAGATATTAATATTCATATGAATTTAATTATTTATTTACGTAAACATATTTAGTGTATGTTTGGATGCTGAGTTTGTGGAACAATAGCCAGCACAGATACTGATTTTGCTGAAGATATTTTGGGGCTTGTCAATGGCCTGCAACCAGTTGTGAAGGTGTGCTCCAGGTGTTTTCCAAGCTGGTGTAACAGGTGTGGTTGGGTGACAACCACTGACCATGCATGCCCCAAGCAAGCATCACAACCACTGCACACACAAAAAACTCAAGTATGGAGCTTTCAAACTTATTTCACTGACAGGGGTCACATATATGCCTTCTCATGATTTAAGATCAGCTGATGCAGGCCTTCTGTGCCTCCCACAAGTGTACACAAAAAGGAAGGAGAGAGAGCTTTTAGTCACTGTGCTCCCAGATTGTGAAATGCACTGCCACCTCATATCAGAAGTGCTACACAATTGATGACTTTGTCAAAACTGAAAATTACTTTTTTAAATTAGCCTTTTGAAACATAATTTTCAAATGTTTTTCTCTTTAATCTCTCTATACAAATGTATTGTATTTTAATTTTCATTTGTTTATGTAAATTAGCTTTTAAAACTGAATTCTAAACTCTGTTTTTCTTAAATTTCTATATTCATGAATTGTATTTAGATTTTGCTCTGTAAAGCACTTATCTTGATACACTTTATGTATGAAAGCGCTATATATAAATAAAGTATTGATTGATTAATTAAAAAGCAGTACATCACAAGTCACAGCCTGTTACACTGGCTACAATTAGCCTGAAAGAATCTCTACTAAAAACAATACCTCTGTTTGTCATCGATACAGAAACTCAACATATAAATGTCACTCTAAATTCATGTGTATTGTTTAAATGAAACTAGGACTGTGCAAGTACTCACATTTTCAGAGTAAGGTATTAAATAAACCAAAACAAGCCTTTTAAAAATATATATATATATTAATTTCACAAGAAGAAAAGCTGCCTAATTCTCTTGCTAGTCCTCATCTATACAACTGAGTACCAATCAATGATAATAACTTCAGCAATATGTATTGATTGGCACTCAATAATTGAGTGGACAAGCACAAACAAGGTAACACTTTGTTCTGTGTTGTGTAATTAACATGTATTTATTCCATTTAATTAATACCTAACAACTTAAAAACAATGGAATTCATGTGCACAGCCCTAACAGACTGCACAGAGAAGAAACAGTAATAATACAGTATAGTGCCCAATTTTGCAAAGTGAACACAAGTAGCTACAGACCTGTCCTCTAAATCCCTGAATAAATCCTTAGTTGTTAGTTTACCCGCATAATGGCCTTTTGGCACCTATCCTGAAGGAAATTAAATAAAGCAGCATAGAAATGAATAAATAAAACCATGAGTGTTTGAGAAATGGTGAGCTTACATAAAAAACAAATTCTAAGATTAGCGAGTTTGGTCTTGTTCTTGCAAAGCCAGGTACTGCTGACATTCCGGGTCTCCTCTAACCTCCGGTGATCCTGGGATACTTTTTCCGTTCCAAGGGTAGACACACCAGCACTTCCCCGCTCACCATCCAGGGACGCCTCACACTTAAAACAAAGACAAACAACTGATTAGCGGATTGAGAGCACAAATCCTGGGAAAGCCCAAACATGTATTTTTACAATCTAAATTTGAAGTGCACATAACTGTCCTTTCCCCACTGCTGGAGGAAACACATGCACAGCATATCTGTTCTGCATTCCCAATGTATAGGTAGCTGACCCTACCCTTTTTTTTTACTGTAATCCACTTGCCTCCTGACATTCCTCATGCTGTTCCTTGGCTGTCCCAAGGGGACCATTCACAATGAACCCTTCCTATCTACACTGCACAGGAAGTGTCGGAGGTATTCCACATAAGATAATAATGTATGGTATTTAAGGAGGCATTGTTGAATGCTCTGGTATTTAAAGAGAATGTTTATTTTAACAACTTTCAGGTTAAAGCTTGTATTTTCTACTACTTTACCCAAGGAATGTGCCTGAATATATATTTAATAAATAATAATAGTGAATACTTCACATGTGTAACTTTAAAGAATACAGACTTTTAAACATGCTCACCTGCTTTGCACGATAGAAGCCATGTCTATCACAGTTGGGAAGGTGAAACCTGTTGAATTTTTCACCCATTTTCTGTTGAGATTTTGCTATTTTATCAAGCTCTCTGCTTAGTTCAATATGGCATGGACCCTTGAAGGGGAAGGGAATTCAATTAGTTTAGATTAGTAACTTTATTATCCTGTGTTGTTGTTATACAGTACTTGCACATTTGTTAGGATCAGATTAAATTGTAATACAGATACAGCTAAATATCCCTTTAATTGTGAGACTTCGTTATACCAAAGGGGAGCTGCATGGCCAGAAACAAGGGGGATGTGAATAAACAAGGCAAGGTAATCAACAGGGTTAATTATATTGTACTGTTTCTTTTTAGGATAGCTTTTTGGTATGTTTGTTATACACACACTTTACACAAAAAAATCCTCTTAAATGTTGATTTGGCACCACCATGTGGTCAGTCATGTGTATTGCAGATACCGTGAACTGAAAGACTTCGCAATTTACCTGTTCTACAGCTTTCTTTCGGAATGCGTTGTTCTTGGCTTTCGTGCTCTCCTGGGCATCAACATTATTCGTTGGGTCAAATGGCTTCTCACGTGTGACATGGCCCAGTGGCGGCATAAGTCGATTGTGTAGGGAATGTGGGTCCCTGTACACAGATGTATCTTCAGTATTGTCATTTTCTGTCGGGCCCTTGTTTTCTGCAAAAACAAAACAAACAAAAAAAAACTTAAATTAAATGGCAAATGTTTCGACTAGAAGTCTTTTTCAATGTCTTCAAAATGTTTATATACCGAACATACTTATGGGACATACATACAGGGCGCTGGAACTCGGGGTGAGGCAGCGTGGCTTTGCATGGCTTCCATCATATAGAGGGGTTACAGTTTTGTTCAATGGCTTTCAGCACCCCCACTATAAAAATGGTTCCAGCGCCTCTTTATACATATTAATTTAGGCTGTTCCTGTGCAGTACAGCTCGGTATCATTGAATTAATGTTCTTATTATTCTTTTTCTAATGTCTTGTCAGTTTTTTTTTTAATTATTTATTTTTATTTTATGTAATTATAATATTTATATTATGTGAGGATTTTTCCTTATTACTGCAGTATGCATTATCCCAAACGGTAACTAAAACATTTTGAAGGTTAATATTTACTTGCTAATAATAAGCTACTCACTTATAATCTGCTTATTATAGCACAAGGGTATTATTATTATTATTATTATTATTATTATTATTATTATTATTATTATTATTACTATGAAGTAAACAGTTCGCTGACCAACTACCTAAAGTTTGTGAATCCTGGATCCTGGCCACTTCTGCTGGCTCCATACAAATAGCTTGTCCTCGTGTCAATGAGTGAAGAGGTCGCGAATCTCCCTCTCGAGGGTAACAACGCAGGTTAGAGCCGCATCCAGCTGTGTACAACCCACACAAGTCCCCTTTCTGCAACGCGCATGTTGTACAGCATCCACAGACTCGCTCTCGGGCCACCTCCACACAGCCAGTTGGCACCGCCGGACATCCAGTAACTTCTCCGCTGTACAGGGGAACAACGGATAGGTTCGGCTGCTAGCAGGCACGGCCCGTGTGACGGGGCCAAAAGGAAATATATCACAACAGCTTGCCAGGTGTAGTTTAGCAATGATCCACTCATTTCGAATAAATATATACTAAATAAATAAATAATTATAATCTCCGAGGAAGTTACGCTTTTGAAAGATAAGTTATGATCTGTTATCTGTAGGCTATACCCGTGGTATTTATGCAGTAGCTGTGCCTATGGTTAATGTTAATATTTAACGAACTCTCGATTGCTTATCTCTTAAAAGGAGGTGTAATATCGCAATACTGTATGATTGGATGCGCCGCTTTCCTTTGATGCAATTATGCTCACATACTCGTGTTATTTTCCCTTAAAATAAGGGTTGCTTACGTATGTAAGGCTGCGTCAAAAAAAAAAACACACACACACACACCATAACACCGCCTATAACACTCACATAAAATGCTTCATGGGACAGACTGTTCTTTATCTTGTAACCATACCCGACATAAAGGGCAAATGTATTAAAGGTAGCGTACATGATGATACTGGTTTAATAAGTGTATTATTATTATTATTATTATTATTATTATTATTATTATTATTATTATTATTATTATTATTATTTTCTGATGACCAATAAGAAAATATTATGCAGCACGTTTATCTCTGATTTGGAAGTTTGTTTCATACAAACCTTATTTAAAATGTTTATTTTTATTATATTATTATTATTATTATTATTATTATTATTATTATTATTATTATTATTATTATTATTATTATTTAATAAAATAAAATAAAAAAATACTATTGAATTAGCATAAAATCATCCCCATTGTTAAAAAGGCACAACCAAAATATCTCAACCAAAAAATAACACTGGTACTCTACTACATTTGGTAGCTCTCCAGTTAAGCCCAAGCTCTATACTCTGTACTCTATATATTAAATAAGTAGGCTATACATTGCAATGCAGCATACAACTGAATATAAGTAAATCAGCAGTATAAAGATCTTTAGTATGAAATCGCTTTTTTCTTTTTGTAAATCTTAAGCAAAGTAAACTAACTATTGAAATATATATATATATATATATATATATATATATATATATATATATATATATATATATATATATATATATATATATATATATACAGCTAAAAAATTTTGTTTATACCATATGGAAAAAAACCTAACTGTGAAAATCACAGAAGAGAGAAACAGCAACTCACTTGGATAGATCCGGGAGAGTTCCTGTTTCTCTCTTTCTGTGGTTTTCTGCAGTTCGTTTTTTTCCATATATATATATATATAAACCTGGTAGGATTACTAAACTGACTAACAAAACAAATGTACTAACTATAAAAAATGTAAACTAACTATTGAAAAAGATATATATATATATATATATATATATATATATATATATATATATATATATATATATATATATATATATAACTTACTAAACTGACTAACAAAACAAATGTACTGAAATGAACAAAGATCCTTTTTAACAACTACAAAGGTGTAACTTAGAATAGCCTATACAAAACCCATTTTTATGCAATAAAGAAAACAAATGTAATCAATTTTTAACAGTCAAGAGGGAGATAACAAGGTGTCAATTAATGAAACCCAGCATTCTAATTACATCTATCAAAGGGTGGCTTTTTGTAACCTCATTTAACTACTATGTGTAAAACCGAAGGCAGATTGAATCTAAACGTTGTACACAGGCTAAGCTAAGGAAGAATAAATGTGGTATTAAAACCACAAAATGACACTGTTGTCAATTCCTTGGTATTAAATAAAAAAAATGTGGATGTGTCATTTGACATGGTATAAAAACACATTAAAGACAGCTTCGAAGTTGCTCTTTTGTAGCATGCTTGAAGATTGTTTTAAAAAAATGCAATATACACTACAAACAAAATATGAAATGGGTGCTATAATACACTACACCAAACTATAGACTATCGAAGTGTAAACAGCACACACCTTTTAATAAAATAAATACATTTTTGTACTCATTATTGAGTTTTAATTATTTAAAGAGCGTACCAAATACACTATTGGTTTTAGGAATACTCAGTTATTGTGTGATTGTGACATATATGTAATTGCAACATATTTTGCAGTGTGCATTACAACTTGCTCGCGAACCCGGGACCTCTCGCACAATATATATATATATTGTAGTGGACAAAAATGAGGGACACCGGGTATATTGAAAGCAAGGGCTTCCACACAGGTGTGTCTTATGGGTTAATTAAGAAAATAACATAACGTGGTAGTGTCATGGTTTGGGGATGCTTTGCTGCATCAGGACCTGGACGCCTTGCCATCATTGAAGGAACCATTAATTCTGCTATGTATCAGAGAATTCTACAGGAGAATGTCAGGCCATCCGTCCGTGAGCTGAAGCTGAAACGCAGCTGGGTCATGCAGCAAGACAATGATTCAAAACACACAAGCAAGTCTACATCAGAATGGTTGAAGAATAAGAAATTTAAAGTTTTGGAATGGCCTAGTCAAAGTCCAGAACTAAACCCCATTGAGATGTTGTGGCAGGACCTGAAACGAGCAGTTCATGCTCGAAAACCCACAAATGTCACTGAGTTGAAGCAGTTCTGCATGGAGGAGGGGGCCAAAATTCCTCCACGGTGCTGTGAGAGACTAATCAATAACTACAGGAAGCGTTTGGTTGCAGTTATTCCTGCTGAAGGTGGCGTAACCAGTTATTGAGTCTAAGGGGGCGATCACTTTCACACAGGGGCATTGGGTGTTGCATAACTTTCTTTAATAAATAAATGAAATATGTATCAAATGTTTGTGTTATTTGTTGACTCAGGGTCCATTTTATCTAATATTAGGTTTTGGTTGAAGATCTGATAACATTCAGTGTCAAAAATATGCAAAAATGCAGAAAATCAGACGGGCAATATATATATATATATATATATATATATATATATATATATATATATATATATATATATATACAGTACTGTGCAAAAGTTTTAGGCAGGTGTGAAAAATGCTGTAAAGTAAGAATGCTTTCAAAAATAGACATGTTAATAGATTATATTTATCAATTAACTAAATGCAAAGTGAGTGAACAGAAGAAAAATCTAAATCAAATCCATATTTGGTGTGACAACCCTTTGCCTTCAAAACAGCATCAATTCTTCTAGGTACACTTGCACAAAGTCAGGGATTTTGTAGGCATATAGTCAGGTGTATGATTAAACAATTATACCAAACAGGTGCTAATGATCATCAATTCAATATGTAGGTTGAAACACAATCATTAACTGAAACAGAAACAGCTGTGTAGGAGGAATAAAACTGGGTGAGGAACAGCCAAACTCAGCTAACAAGGTGAGGTTGCTGAAGACAGTTTACTGTCAAAAGTCATACACCATGGCAAGACTGAGCACAGCAACAAGTCACAAGGTAGTTATACTGCATCAGCAAGGTCTCTCCCAGGCAGAAATTTCAAGGCAGACAGGAGTTTCCAGATGTGCTGTCCAGGCTCTTTGACGAAGCACAAAGAAACGGGCAACGTTGAGGACCGTGAGACGCAGTGGTCGGCCAAGGAAACTTACTGCAGCAGATGAAAGACACATCATGCTTACTTCCCTTCGCAATCGGAAGATGTTCAGCAGTGCCATCAGCTCAGAATTGGCAGAAAACAGTGGGACCCTGGTACACCCATCTACTGTCCGGAGAAGTCTGGTCAGAAGTGGCCTTCATGGAAGACTTGCGGCCAAAAAGCCATACCTCCGACGTGGAAACAAGGCCAAGCGACTCAACTATGCACGAAAACACAGGAACTGGGGTGCAGAAAAATGGCAGCAGGTGCTCTGGACTGATGAGTCAAAATTTGAAATATTTGGCTGTAGCAGAAGGCAGTTTGTTCGCCGAAGGGCTGGAGAGCGTACACAAATGAGTGTCTGCAGGCAACAGTGAAGCATGGTGGAGGTTCCTTGCAAGTTTGGGGCTGCATTTCTGCAAATGGAGTTGGGGATTTGGTCAGAATTAATGGTCTCCTCAATGCTGAGAAGTAAAGGCAGATACTTATCCATCATGCAATACCATCAGGGAGGCATCTGATTGGCCCCAAATTTATTCTGCAGCATGACAACGACCCCAAACATACAGCGAAAGTCATTAAGAACTATCTTCAGCGTAAAGAAGAACAAGGAGTCCTGGAAGTGATGGTATGGCCCCCACAGAGCCCTGCTCTCAACATCATCGAGTCTGTCTGAGATTACATGAAGAGAGAGAAGCAACTGAGGCTGCCTAAATCCACAGAAGAACTGTGGTTAGTTCTCCAAGATGTTTGGGCCAACCTACCTGCCGAGTTCCTTCAAAAACTGTGTGCAAGTGTACCTAGAAGAATTGATGCTTGATGCTGTTTTGAAGGCAAAGGGTGGTCACACCAAATATGGATTTGATTTAGATTTTTCTTCTGTTCACTCACTTTACATTTAGTTAATTGATAAATATAATCTATTAACATGTCTATTTTTGAAAGCATTCTTATTTTACAGCATTTTTTCACACCTGCCTAAAACTTTTGCACAGTACTGTATATATATATATATATACACTACCGTTCAAAAGTTTGGGGTCACTTAGAAATGTCCTTGTTTTCGAAAGAAAAGCAAATTTTTGTCCATTAAAATAACATCAAATTGATCAGAAATACAGTGTAGACATTGTTAATGTTGTAAATGACTATTGTAGCTGGAAAAAGCTGATTTGTAATGGAATATCTACATAGGCGTACAGAGGCCCATTATCAGCAACCATCAGTCCTGTGTTCCAATGGCACGTTGTGTTTGCTAATCCAAGTTTATCATTTTAAAAGGCTAATTGATCATTGGAAAACCCTTTTGCAATTATGTTAGCACAGCTGAAAACTGTTGTGCTGATTAAAGAAGCAATAAAACTGGCCTTCTTTAGACTAGTTGAGTATCTGGATCATCAGCAATTGGGTTCGATTACAGGCTCAAAATGGCCAGAAACAAAGAACTTTATTCTGAAATTCCTCAGTCTATTCTTGATCTGAGAAATGAAGGCTATTCCATGCGAGAAATTGCCATGAAACTGAAGATCTCGTACAATGCTGTGTACTACTCCCTTCACAGAACAGCGCAAACTGGCTCTAACCAGAATAGAAAGAGGAGTGGGAGGCCCCGTGCACAACTGAGCAAGAGGACAAATACATTAGATTGTCTAGTTTGAGAAACAGACGCCTCACAGGTCCTCAACTGGTAGCTTCATTAAATAGTACCTGCAAAACACCAGTCTCAACGTCAACAGTGAAGAGGCGACTCGGGATGCTGGCCTTCTAGGCAGAGTTGCAAAGAAAAAGCCATATCTCAGACTGGCCAATAAAAAGAAAAGATTAAGATGGGCAAAAGAACACAGACACTGGACAGAGGAAGATTGGAAAAAGTGTTATGGACAGACGAATCTAAGTTTGAGGTGTTCGGATCACAAAGAAGAACATTTGTGAGACGCAGACCAAATGAAAAGATGCTGGAGGAGTGCTTGACACCATTTGTCAAGCATGGTGGAGGCAATGTGATGGTCTGGGAGTGCTTTGGTGGTAGTAAAGTGGGAGATTTGTACAGGGTAAAGGGATCTTGAAGAAGGAAGGCTATCACTCCATTTTGCAACGCCATGCCATACCCTGTGGACGGCGCTTGATTGGAGCCAATTTCCTCCTACAACAGGACAATGACCCAAAGCACAGCTCCAAACTATGCAAGAACTATTTAGGGAAGAAGCAGTCAGCTGGTATTCTGCCTATAATGGAGTGGCCAGCACAGTCACCGGATCTCAAACCTATTGAGCTGTTGTAGGAGCAGCTTGACCGTATGGTACATAAGAAGTGCCCATCAAGCCAATCCAACTTGTGGGAGGTGCTTCAGGAAGCATGGGGTGAAATCTTTTCAGATTACGTCAACAAATTGACAGCTAGAATGCCAAAGGTCTGCAAGGCTGTAATTGTTGCAAATGGAGGATTCTTTGACGAAAGCAAAGTTTGAAGGACACAATTATTATTTCAATTAAAAATCATTATTTCTAACCTTGTCAATGACTATATTTCCTATTCAAACTCATTTCATGTATGTTTTCATGGAAAACAAGGAAATTTCTAAGTGACCCCAAACTTTTGAACGGTAGTGTATGTATATATATATATATATATATATATATATATATATATATATTAAATACAATAAATCCTTCTGCTTTGTTTAGCAAACAATGGTGTTAATGATGTAAAAATGTAAACAAAAAAAGCGTGTATCATTACATAATTTTTACACCTGCTTTTAATTTTACAATACATATGATTTAGGCAAACATTGGGGTCTCTCATGGTAGTTTGTTGCTGATTCCTCCGGAGGAGGCTAGGGGGTTAAGCTAGCGAATTTATTGTTTTGATTAACTACTCCTGTACTTTCTTGGTATAGATCTTTTCATTCATAGACAAGTTAACGTGAGTGTAGCTGACAATACAGTACCATAAATTTTCCATACCATCCACATCAATTCACAATATAGGTTTCAAATGGGCATTTTTTAAAGAACTGCTTTAGCAAACATGTATTTTTATTTTAAAACACAATATCTGAAACTACACTATCATAAAGAAATCACTGTTTGCAGGCCTTGCTTTCTGATAGTCTTTTACTTTCACAGTCATTTTACCTTGAAATTTCCCTACCCCTTCAGGGCCACTTTACCAGTTAGTAACAAACTAGCTGTTCCCCTTAAAACGCCTGACCCCATAGACATGACCGGGTTGGAATTACCCAGGAAATGCCGAGTGTATTACCAGATGTCTTGTTTTAAAATTAAAATACATGTTGGCAATATCATATTTCTTTTGAAACTGCACATCTGAGACCTATATAGCCAATAGAATTGCATGTCAGGTAGGATTTATGAAAGCTATTTGTTAGCTACAATGACTTTAAGAGATTCAATTCATACACTCCATCTTTAGTACATCCAGCTAATTCACTACATATGTATAAAGCAGCGAGGATCTCTGTCAAAATGCAGAGCAGCACAAAACACTGCTGGTGTGTGGACAAGTATGGCCACACATTGCCTGGCTATGATGGAAAAGCAAAAGGGGAGTCACACTGTTACAATTTGGAGAAGAAGTGAAGGAGATCTTGCAGCTCCTAAGGACTAACTAGGTGTGTGCGTGAGACTGACCCATCTGAGACCATTGGAGACACTGGTGTTACCTGCAAGGGCTGCCTTGCCACACGAGAGCTGTGAATACTGCCACCTGGCTCTAGTGGGGAATGCAGGAAGGTTCTGAAGACTGGAAACTGCAGCTAGGCCCTGCCATTTATTTCTTCCAGTGTTCTATATTGTGTATCGGGAGCTTTGATTTCCCTATAATACTAGAAAAATATCTGCACTATTGTTCCCAAGAGAAAAAAGGCACTTCAGGAAGGAATCAGGGAATTTCCACTGACTTTTTAAAAGAACTGCCTGTGACCAATTTGATCCTGAGAGACTGTCTTTAAATGTAAAGATTTATATTATATATATATATATATATATATATATATATATATATATATATATATATATATATATATATATATATAAGCTTGTAAAAATAAATACTTTTAAGATCATTTTTCTACAGGTCTGACGGAAATCTTGCCTTCACGGGTAATTTTTTTATATAATTACAAAGAATTGTTAGAGCTTTCATGTTAAAGTAAAAAAAAAATCACATAGCTATTTTTGTCTTCAAGAAAGGAAAGGAAATTGCTGTTAGAATATTGTATGTATTTAAGATAATTATGTTTTTTAATAAACACTATTTAAATGCAACATTGTAAATATGAACTAATTTTTTTGTGGAGTGGAGGAAACCTTTGGGCTACTATAGTAAATTATTAGCATGCTATATGGTATGATACCTTTTTTCTTAAACAAGGATAAAAGGAACAAGAAAGTTTTTGTTTCCCTGATTCTGCCCTGTATACTGTAGTCACAGTAGTTTGTCTACCCTTATTTTAACTTGACTAGGGTTACTACTATAGCTAGATAATTTTACATTACTGCAGGTTTATCACAGTATTATGCAGTATTACTAATACAACAGTGGGGTGCTCTTAATGAAATTTATAATTAAAGTTCGGGAGGAGGGTCAGACACCAATCTCCGCATCACCAAATTGAATCATTCAATTTACACATTAGCCAATTAAATTGTTAGCACTATAAATACCCTCTTCACTTATCTCTCAGTTGCGTTTTGATTTCATCGTAACCCACCACCTCCCCATCTCCACCTTTCCTAATAACAATTTTTATGTTTTATCAATGGGGGTCTCAGCCTCGTCCAGTCGGCCAGGCAGCGAACCCTCAAACCAAGTTAGGTTTGATGCCAAATGAATGTGTGTATACAGCATACTTTTCTGTAAAATCGCATACTCCGCATTCTCTACAATAAATATTTGTACTAAAACATTTTGTGATTGGTGTTTGTCCCGAACTACTGAACCACAATAATTCCATTATAGCTGATATTATGGCACCATCTACTGGTCAAGAATCGCACTGCTAATTTCAGCCTACAATGGTGGTTTAAAATGAAGGAAAACAAAAACAAGTATATTTAATGTGTTTATTCAGTTCAGTTATTATATTGAAACTTGAAAAAAGTACAACTTTAAACAAACAGGTAAAATATTATTTAAAGGTAATGAATATAAAAGAAAAAACATGGCAGCAGCCTTGTAGCAGCAAATTTCAAACATTGTAACACTACATTTAAACTATTTACCTGAACTATCTTTCAGAAAAACATTAACCAAAGATACATACAAAAGAACTGAAATATAATTTACATGTATATAAATATACAAATAATGCTTTGAAATGCATGCTTTCATCATGTTAATGACGAACTGTACAACAGTACATACTAGTAATAATTGGTAGAGAATGTTTGAAAACTCATGGATTAAATGAATAGTAAAAACATATAGAGAAAGATAATTATGTAAAAATGATATCAAATATCTAAAATATACCAGAAAATATGAAGACTTGTCAGTGAGTTCATGGAAATATGGAGTAAATTCTGTAATACACTTGTATCATCATATTATTTACATACATTTAGAAAAACAGTACCACAAAAATACATACAATTATGTTTATATAGATCTTAAAAATACTAATTATTACAAATAACTTCAATGTTAATATTTGCCCCCAAAAATAATAAATATGAATACAGAATAGTTTTTAGACAGGTACCAAAACTAAAAATATAGAAATGTGACTTAAAATACAAGATATTAATATTCATATGAATTTAATTATTTATTTACGTAAACATATTTAGTGTATGTTTGGATGCTGAGTTTGTGGAACAATAGCCAGCACAGATACTGATTTTGCTGAAGATATTTTGGGGCTTGTCAATGGCCTGCAACCAGTTGTGAAGGTGTGCTCCAGGTGTTTTCCAAGCTGGTGTAACAGGTGTGGTTGGGTGACAACCACTGACCATGCATGCCCCAAGCAAGCATCACAACCACTGCACACAAAAAAACTCAAGTATGGAGCTTTCAAACTTATTTCACTGACAGGGGTCACATATATGCCTTCTCATGATTTAAGATCAGCTGATGCAGGCCTTCTGTGCCTCCCACAAGTGTACACAAAAAGGAAGGGAGAGAGAGCTTTTAGTCACTGTGCTCCCAGATTGTGAAATGCACTGCCACCTCATATCAGAAGTGCTACACAATTGATGACTTTGTCAAAACTGAAAATTACTTTTTTAAATTAGCCTTTTGAAACATAATTTTCAAATGTTTTTCTCTTTAATCTCTCTATACAAATGTATTGTATTTTAATTTTCATTTGTTTATGTAAATTAGCTTTTTAAAACTGAATTCTAAACTCTGTTTTTCTTAAATTTCTATATTCATGAATTGTATTTAGATTTTGCTCTGTAAAGCACTTATCTTGATACACTTTATGTATGAAAGGCGCTATATATAAATAAAGTATTGATTGATTAATTAAAAAAGCAGTACATCACAAGTCACAGCCTGTTACACTGGCTACAATTAGCCTGAAAGAATCTCTACTAAAAACAATACCTCTGTTTGTCATCGATACAGAAACTCAACATATAAATGTCACTCTAAATTCATGTGTATTGTTTAAATGAAACTAGGACTGTGCAAGTACTCACATTTTCAGAGTAAGGTATTAAATAAACCAAAACAAGCCTTTTAAAAATATATATATATATTAATTTCACAAGAAGAAAAGCTGCCTAATTCTCTTGCTAGTCCTCATCTATACAACTGAGTACCAATCAATGATAATAACTTCAGCAATATGTATTGATTGGCACTCAATAATTGAGTGGACAAGCACAAACAAGGTAACACTTTGTTCTGTGTTGTGTAATTAACATGTATTTATTCCATTTAATTAATACCTAACAACTTAAAAACAATGGAATTCATGTGCACAGCCCTAACAGACTGCACAGAGAAGAAACAGTAATAATACAGTATAGTGCCCAATTTTGCAAAGTGAACACAAGTAGCTACAGACCTGTCCTCTAAATCCCTGAATAAATCCTTAGTTGTTAGTTTACCCGCATAATGGCCTTTTGGCACCTATCCTGAAGGAAATTAAATAAAGCAGCATAGAAATGAATAAATAAAACCATGAGTGTTTGAGAAATGGTGAGCTTACATAAAAAACAAATTCTAAGATTAGCGAGTTTGGTCTTGTTCTTGCAAAGCCAGGTACTGCTGACATTCCGGGTCTCCTCTAACCTCCGGTGATCCTGGGATACTTTTTCCGTTCCAAGGGTAGACACACCAGCACTTCCCCCGCTCACCATCCAGGGACGCCTCACACTTAAAACAAAGACAAACAACTGATTAGCGGATTGAGAGCACAAATCCTGGGAAAGCCCAAACATGTATTTTTACAATCTAAATTTGAAGTGCACATAACTGTCCTTTCCCCACTGCTGGAGGAAACACATGCACAGCATATCTGTTCTGCATTCCCAATGTATAGGTAGCTGACCCTACCCTTTTTTTTTACTGTAATCCACTTGCCTCCTGACATTCCTCATGCTGTTCCTTGGCTGTCCCAAGGGGACCATTCACAATGAACCCTTCCTATCTACACTGCACAGGAAGTGTCGGAGGTATTCCACATAAGATAATAATGTATGGTATTTAAGGAGGCATTGTTGAATGCTCTGGTATTTAAAGAGAATGTTTATTTTAACAACTTTCAGGTTAAAGCTTGTATTTTCTACTACTTTACCCAAGGAATGTGCCTGAATATATATTTAATAAATAATAATAGTGAATACTTCACATGTGTAACTTTAAAGAATACAGACTTTTAAACATGCTCACCTGCTTTGCACGATAGAAGCCATGTCTATCACAGTTGGGAAGGTGAAACCTGTTGAATTTTTCACCCATTTTCTGTTGAGATTTTGCTATTTTATCAAGCTCTCTGCTTAGTTCAATATGGCATGGACCCTTGAAGGGGGGAAGGGAATTCAATTAGTTTAGATTAGTAACTTTATTATCCTGTGTTGTTGTTATACAGTACTTGCACATTTGTTAGGATCAGATTAAATTGTAATACAGATACAGCTAAATATCCCTTTAATTGTGAGACTTCGTTATACCAAAGGGGAGCTGCATGGCCAGAAACAAGGGGGATGTGAATAAACAAGGCAAGGTAATCAACAGGGTTAATTATATTGTACTGTTTCTTTTTAGGATAGCTTTTTGGTATGTTTGTTATACACACACTTTACACAAAAAATCCTCTTAAATGTTGATTTGGCACCACCATGTGGTCAGTCATGTGTATTGCAGATACCGTGAACTGAAAGACTTCGCAATTTACCTGTTCTACAGCTTTCTTTCGGAATGCGTTGTTCTTGGCTTTCGTGCTCTCCTGGGCATCAACATTATTCGTTGGGTCAAATGGCTTCTCACGTGTGACATGGCCCAGTGGCGGCATAAGTCGATTGTGTAGGGAATGTGGGTCCCTGTACACAGATGTATCTTCAGTATTGTCATTTTCTGTCGGGCCCTTGTTTTCTGCAAAAACAAAACAAACAAAAAAACTTAAATTAAATGGCAAATGTTTCGACTAGAAGTCTTTTCAATGTCTTCAAAATGTTTATATACCGAACATACTTATGGGACATACATACAGGGCGCTGGAACTCGGGGTGAGGCAGCGTGGCTTTGCATGGCTTCCATCATATAGAGGGGTTACAGTTTTGTTCAATGGCTTTCAGCACCCCCACTATAAAAATGGTTCCAGCGCCTCTTTATACATATTAATTTAGGCTGTTCCTGTGCAGTACAGCTCGGTATCATTGAATTAATGTTCTTATTATTCTTTTTCTAATGTCTTGTCAGTTTTTTTTTAAATTATTTATTTTTATTTTATGTAATTATAATATTTATATTATGTGAGGATTTTTCCTTATTACTGCAGTATGCATTATCCCAAACGGTAACTAAAACATTTTGAAGGTTAATATTTACTTGCTAATAATAAGCTACTCACTTATAATCTGCTTATTATAGCACAAGGGTATTATTATTATTATTATTATTATTATTATTATTATTATTATTATTATTATTATTACTATGAAGTAAACAGTTCGCTGACCAACTACCTAAAGTTTGTGAATCCTGGATCCTGGCCACTTCTGCTGGCTCCATACAAATAGCTTGTCCTCGTGTCAATGAGTGAAGAGGTCGCGAATCTCCCTCTCGAGGGTAACAACGCAGGTTAGAGCCGCATCCAGCTGTGTACAACCCACACAAGTCCCCTTTCTGCAACGCGCATGTTGTACAGCATCCACAGACTCGCTCTCGGGCCACCTCCACACAGCCAGTTGGCACCGCCGGACATCCAAGTAACTTCTCCGCTGTACAGGGGGAACAACGGATAGGTTCGGCTGCTAGCAGGCACGGCCCGTGTGACGGGGCCAAAAGGAAATATATCACAACAGCTTGCCAGGTGTAGTTTAGCAATGATCCACTCATTTCGAATAAATATATACTAAATAAATAAATAATTATAATCTCCGAGGAAGTTACGCTTTTGAAAGATAAGTTATGATCTGTTATCTGTAGGCTATACCCGTGGTATTTATGCAGTAGCTGTGCCTATGGTTAATGTTAATATTTAACGAACTCTCGATTGCTTATCTCTTAAAAGGAGGTGTAATATCGCAATACTGTATGATTGGATGCGCCGCTTTCCTTTGATGCAATTATGCTCACATACTCGTGTTATTTTCCCTTAAAAATAAGGGTTGCTTACGTATGTAAGGCTGCGTCAAAAAAAAAAAAAAAAAACACACACACACACACCATAACACCGCCTATAACACTCACATAAAATGCTTCATGGGACAGACTGTTCTTTATCTTGTAACCATACCCGACATAAAGGGCAAATGTATTAAAGGTAGCGTACATGATGATACTGGTTTAATAAGTGTATTATTATTATTATTATTATTATTATTATTATTATTATTATTATTATTATTATTATTTTCTGATGACCAATAAGAAAATATTATGCAGCACGTTTATCTCTGATTTGGAAGTTTGTTTCATACAAACCTTATTTAAAATGTTTATTTTTTATTTATTATTATTATTATTATTATTATTATTATTATTATTATTATTATTATTATTATTATTATTATTATTATTTAATAAAATAAAATAAAAAAATACTATTGAATTAGCATAAAATCATCCCCATTGTTAAAAAGGCACAACCAAAATATCTCAACCAAAAAATAACACTGGTACTCTACTACATTTGGTAGCTCTCCAGTTAAGCCCAAGCTCTATACTCTGTACTCTATATATTAAATAAGTAGGCTATACATTGCAATGCAGCATACAACTGAATATAAGTAAATCAGCAGTATAAAGATCTTTAGTATGAAATCGCTTTTTTCTTTTTGTAAATCTTAAGCAAAGTAAACTAACTATTGAAATATATATATATATATATATATATATATATATATATATATATATATATATATATATATATATATATATATATATATATATATACAGCTAAAAAATTTTGTTTATACCATATGGAAAAAAACCTAACTGTGAAAATCACAGAAAGAGAGAAACAGCAACTCACTTGGATAGATCCGGGAGAGTTCCTGTTTCTCTCTTTCTGTGGTTTTCTGCAGTTCGTTTTTCCATATATATATATATATAAACCTGGTAGGATTACTAAACTGACTAACAAAACAAATGTACTAACTATAAAAAATGTAAACTAACTATTGAAAAAGATATATATATATATATATATATATATATATATATATATATATATATATATATATATATATATATATAACTTACTAAACTGACTAACAAAACAAATGTACTGAAATGAACAAAGATCCTTTTTAACAACTACAAAGGTGTAACTTAGAATAGCCTATACAAAACCCATTTTTATGCAATAAAGAAAACAAATGTAATCAATTTTTAACAGTCAAGAGGGAGATAACAAGGTGTCAATTAATGAAACCCAGCATTCTAATTACATCTATCAAAGGGTGGCTTTTTGTAACCTCATTTAACTACTATGTGTAAAACCGAAGGCAGATTGAATCTAAACGTTGTACACAGGCTAAGCTAAGGAAGAATAAATGTGGTATTAAAACCACAAAATGACACTGTTGTCAATTCCTTGGTATTAAATAAAAAAAATGTGGATGTGTCATTTGACATGGTATAAAAACACATTAAAGACAGCTTCGAAGTTGCTCTTTTGTAGCATGCTTGAAGATTGTTTTAAAAAAATGCAATATACACTACAAACAAAATATGAAATGGGTGCTATAATACACTACACCAAACTGTAGACTATCGAAGTGTAAACAGCACACACCTTTTAATAAAATAAATACATTTTTGTACTCATTATTGAGTTTTAATTATTTAAAGAGCGTACCAAATACACTATTGGTTTTAGGAATACTCAGTTATTGTGTGATTGTGACATATATGTAATTGCAACATATTTTGCAGTGTGCATTACAACTTGCTCGCGAACCCGGGACCTCTCGCACAATATATATATATATTTAGGTAGTGGACAAAAATGAGGGACACCGGGTATATTGAAAGCAAGGGCTTCCACACAGGTGTGTCTTATGGGTTAATTAAGAAAATAACATAACGTGGTAGTGTCATGGTTTGGGGATGCTTTGCTGCATCAGGACCTGGACGCCTTGCCATCATTGAAGGAACCATTAATTCTGCTATGTATCAGAGAATTCTACAGGAGAATGTCAGGCCATCCGTCCGTGAGCTGAAGCTGAAACGCAGCTGGGTCATGCAGCAAGACAATGATTCAAAACACACAAGCAAGTCTACATCAGAATGGTTGAAGAATAAGAAATTTAAAGTTTTGGAATGGCCTAGTCAAAGTCCAGAACTAAACCCCATTGAGATGTTGTGGCAGGACCTGAAACGAGCAGTTCATGCTCGAAAACCCACAAATGTCACTGAGTTGAAGCAGTTCTGCATGGAGGAGGGGCCAAAATTCCTCCACGGTGCTGTGAGAGACTAATCAATAACTACAGGAAGCGTTTGGTTGCAGTTATTCCTGCTGAAGGTGGCGTAACCAGTTATTGAGTCTAAGGGGCGATCACTTTCACACAGGGGCATTGGGTGTTGCATAACTTTCTTTAATAAATAAATGAAATATGTATCAAATGTTTGTGTTATTTGTTGACTCAGGGTCCATTTTATCTAATATTAGGTTTTGGTTGAAGATCTGATAACATTCAGTGTCAAAAATATGCAAAAATGCAGAAAATCAGACGGGCAATATATATATATATATATATATATATATATATATATATATATATATATATATATATATATACAGTACTGTGCAAAAGTTTTAGGCAGGTGTGAAAAATGCTGTAAAGTAAGAATGCTTTCAAAAATAGACATGTTAATAGATTATATTTATCAATTAACTAAATGCAAAGTGAGTGAACAGAAGAAAAATCTAAATCAAATCCATATTTGGTGTGACAACCCTTTGCCTTCAAAACAGCATCAATTCTTCTAGGTACACTTGCACAAAGTCAGGGATTTTGTAGGCATATAGTCAGGTGTATGATTAAACAATTATACCAAACAGGTGCTAATGATCATCAATTCAATATGTAGGTTGAAACACAATCATTAACTGAAACAGAAACAGCTGTGTAGGAGGAATAAAACTGGGTGAGGAACAGCCAAACTCAGCTAACAAGGTGAGGTTGCTGAAGACAGTTTACTGTCAAAAGTCATACACCATGGCAAGACTGAGCACAGCAACAAGTCACAAGGTAGTTATACTGCATCAGCAAGGTCTCTCCCAGGCAGAAATTTCAAGGCAGACAGGAGTTTCCAGATGTGCTGTCCAGGCTCTTTTGACGAAGCACAAAGAAACGGGCAACGTTGAGGACCGTAGACGCAGTGGTCGGCCAAGGAAACTTACTGCAGCAGATGAAAGACACATCATGCTTACTTCCCTTCGCAATCGGAAGATGTTCAGCAGTGCCATCAGCTCAGAATTGGCAGAAAACAGTGGGACCCTGGTACACCCATCTACTGTCCGGAGAAGTCTGGTCAGAAGTGGCCTTCATGGAAGACTTGCGGCCAAAAAGCCATACCTCCGACGTGGAAACAAGGCCAAGCGACTCAACTATGCACGAAAACACAGGAACTGGGGTGCAGAAAAATGGCAGCAGGTGCTCTGGACTGATGAGTCAAAATTTGAAATATTTGGCTGTAGCAGAAGGCAGTTTGTTCGCCGAAGGGCTGGAGAGCGTACACAAATGAGTGTCTGCAGGCAACAGTGAAGCATGGTGGAGGTTCCTTGCAAGTTTGGGGCTGCATTTCTGCAAATGGAGTTGGGGATTTGGTCAGAATTAATGGTCTCCTCAATGCTGAGAAGTAAAGGCAGATACTTATCCATCATGCAATACCATCAGGGAGGCATCTGATTGGCCCCAAATTTATTCTGCAGCATGACAACGACCCCAAACATACAGCGAAAGTCATTAAGAACTATCTTCAGCGTAAAGAAGAACAAGGAGTCCTGGAAGTGATGGTATGGCCCCACAGAGCCCTGCTCTCAACATCATCGAGTCTGTCTGAGATTACATGAAGAGAGAGAAGCAACTGAGGCTGCCTAAATCCACAGAAGAACTGTGGTTAGTTCTCCAAGATGTTTGGGCCAACCTACCTGCCGAGTTCCTTCAAAAACTGTGTGCAAGTGTACCTAGAAGAATTGATGCTTGATGCTGTTTTGAAGGCAAAGGGTGGTCACACCAAATATGGATTTGATTTAGATTTTTCTTCTGTTCACTCACTTTACATTTAGTTAATTGATAAATATAATCTATTAACATGTCTATTTTTGAAAGCATTCTTATTTTACAGCATTTTTTCACACCTGCCTAAAACTTTTGCACAGTACTGTATATATATATATATATACACTACCGTTCAAAAGTTTGGGGTCACTTAGAAATGTCCTTGTTTTCGAAAGAAAAGCAAATTTTTTGTCCATTAAAATAACATCAAATTGATCAGAAATACAGTGTAGACATTGTTAATGTTGTAAATGACTATTGTAGCTGGAAAAAGCTGATTTGTAATGGAATATCTACATAGGCGTACAGAGGCCCATTATCAGCAACCATCAGTCCTGTGTTCCAATGGCACGTTGTGTTTGCTAATCCAAGTTTATCATTTTAAAAGGCTAATTGATCATTGGAAAACCCTTTTGCAATTATGTTAGCACAGCTGAAAACTGTTGTGCTGATTAAAGAAGCAATAAAACTGGCCTTCTTTAGACTAGTTGAGTATCTGGATCATCAGCAATTGGGTTCGATTACAGGCTCAAAATGGCCAGAAACAAAGAACTTTATTCTGAAATTCCTCAGTCTATTCTTGATCTGAGAAATGAAGGCTATTCCATGCGAGAAATTGCCATGAAACTGAAGATCTCGTACAATGCTGTGTACTACTCCCTTCACAGAACAGCGCAAACTGGCTCTAACCAGAATAGAAAGAGGAGTGGGAGGCCCCGGTGCACAACTGAGCAAGAGGACAAATACATTAGATTGTCTAGTTTGAGAAACAGACGCCTCACAGGTCCTCAACTGGTAGCTTCATTAAATAGTACCTGCAAAACACCAGTCTCAACGTCAACAGTGAAGAGGCGACTCCGGGATGCTGGCCTTCTAGGCAGAGTTGCAAAGAAAAAGCCATATCTCAGACTGGCCAATAAAAAGAAAAGATTAAGATGGGCAAAAGAACACAGACACTGGACAGAGGAAGATTGGAAAAAAGTGTTATGGACAGACGAATCTAAGTTTGAGGTGTTCGGATCACAAAGAAGAACATTTGTGAGACGCAGACCAAATGAAAAGATGCTGGAGGAGTGCTTGACACCATTTGTCAAGCATGGTGGAGGCAATGTGATGGTCTGGGAGTGCTTTGGTGGTAGTAAAGTGGGAGATTTGTACAGGGTAAAGGGATCTTGAAGAAGGAAGGCTATCACTCCATTTTGCAACGCCATGCCATACCCTGTGGACGGCGCTTGATTGGAGCCAATTTCCTCCTACAACAGGACAATGACCCAAAGCACAGCTCCAAACTATGCAAGAACTATTTAGGGAAGAAGCAGTCAGCTGGTATTCTGCCTATAATGGAGTGGCCAGCACAGTCACCGGATCTCAAACCTATTGAGCTGTTGTAGGAGCAGCTTGACCGTATGGTACATAAGAAGTGCCCATCAAGCCAATCCAACTTGTGGGAGGTGCTTCAGGAAGCATGGGGTGAAATCTTTTCAGATTACGTCAACAAATTGACAGCTAGAATGCCAAAGGTCTGCAAGGCTGTAATTGTTGCAAATGGAGGATTCTTTGACGAAAGCAAAGTTTGAAGGACACAATTATTATTTCAATTAAAATCATTATTTCTAACCTTGTCAATGACTATATTTCCTATTCAAACTCATTTCATGTATGTTTTCATGGAAAACAAGGAAATTTCTAAGTGACCCCAAACTTTTGAACGGTAGTGTATGTATATATATATATATATATATATATATATATATATATATATATATATATATAAATACAATAAATCCTTCTGCTTTGTTTAGCAAACAATGGTGTTAATGATGTAAAAATGTAAACAAAAAAGCGTGTATCATTACATAATTTTTACACCTGCTTTTAATTTTACAATACATATGATTTAGGCAAACATTGGGGTCTCTCATGGTAGTTTGTTGCTGATTCCTCCGGAGGAGGCTAGGGGGTTAAGCTAGCGAATTTATTGTTTTGATTAACTACTCCTGTACTTTCTTGGTATAGATCTTTTCATTCATAGACAAGTTAACGTGAGTGTAGCTGACAATACAGTACCATAAATTTTCCATACCATCCACATCAATTCACAATATAGGTTTCAAATGGGCATTTTTTAAAGAACTGCTTTAGCAAACATGTATTTTTATTTTAAAACACAATATCTGAAACTACACTATCATAAAGAAATCACTGTTTGCAGGCCTTGCTTTCTGATAGTCTTTTACTTTCACAGTCATTTTACCTTGAAATTTCCCTACCCCTTCAGGGCCACTTTACCAGTTAGTAACAAACTAGCTGTTCCCCTTAAAACGCCTGACCCCATAGACATGACCGGGGTTGGAATTACCCAGGAAATGCCGAGTGTATTACCAGATGTCTTGTTTTAAAATTAAAATACATGTTGGCAATATCATATTTCTTTTGAAACTGCACATCTGAGACCTATATAGCCAATAGAATTGCATGTCAGGTAGGATTTATGAAAGCTATTTGTTAGCTACAATGACTTTAAGAGATTCAATTCATACACTCCATCTTTAGTACATCCAGCTAATTCACTACATATGTATAAAGCAGCGAGGATCTCTGTCAAAATGCAGAGCAGCACAAAACACTGCTGGTGTGTGGACAAGTATGGCCACACATTGCCTGGCTATGATGGAAAAGCAAAAGGGGAGTCACACTGTTACAATTTGGAGAAGAAGTGAAGGAGATCTTGCAGCTCCTAAGGACTAACTAGGTGTGTGCGTGAGACTGACCCATCTGAGACCATTGGAGACACTGGTGTTACCTGCAAGGGCTGCCTTGCCACACGAGAGCTGTGAATACTGCCACCTGGCTCTAGTGGGGAATGCAGGAAGGTTCTGAAGACTGGAAACTGCAGCTAGGCCCTGCCATTTATTTCTTCCAGTGTTCTATATTGTGTATCGGGAGCTTTGATTTCCCTATAATACTAGAAAAATATCTGCACTATTGTTCCCAAGAGAAAAAAGGCACTTCAGGAAGGAATCAGGGAATTTCCACTGACTTTTTAAAAGAACTGCCTGTGACCAATTTGATCCTGAGAGACTGTCTTTAAATGTAAAGATTTATATTATATATATATATATATATATATATATATATATATATATATATATATATATATATATATATATATATTAAGCTTGTAAAAATAAATACTTTTAAGATCATTTTTCTACAGGTCTGACGGAAATCTTGCCTTCACGGGTAATTTTTTTTTATATAATTACAAAGAATTGTTAGAGCTTTCATGTTAAAGTAAAAAAAAAAAATCACATAGCTATTTTTGTCTTCAAGAAAGGAAAGGAAATTGCTGTTAGAATATTGTATGTATTTAAGATAATTATGTTTTTTTTAATAAACACTATTTAAATGCAACATTGTAAATATGAACTAATTTTTTTGTGGAGTGGAGGAAACCTTTGGGCTACTATAGTAAATTATTAGCATGCTATATGGTATGATACCTTTTTTTCTTAAACAAGGATAAAAGGAACAAGAAAGTTTTTGTTTCCCTGATTCTGCCCTGTATACTGTAGTCACAGTAGTTTGTCTACCCTTATTTTAACTTGACTAGGGTTACTACTATAGCTAGATAATTTTACATTACTGCAGGTTTATCACAGTATTATGCAGTATTACTAATACAACAGTGGGGTGCTCTTAATGAAATTTATAATTAAAGTTCGGGAGGAGGGTCAGACACCAATCTCCGCATCACCAAATTGAATCATTCAATTTACACATTAGCCAATTAAATTGTTAGCACTATAAATACCCTCTTCACTTATCTCTCAGTTGCGTTTTGATTTCATCGTAACCCACCACCTCCCCATCTCCACCTTTCCTAATAACAATTTTTATGTTTTATCAATGGGGGTCTCAGCCTCGTCCAGTCGGCCAGGCAGCGAACCCTCAAACCAAGTTAGGTTTGATGCCAAATGAATGTGTGTATACAGCATACTTTTCTGTAAACTCGCATACTCCGCATTCTCTACAATAAATATTTGTACTAAAACATTTTGTGATTGGTGTTTGTCCCGAACTACTGAACCACAATAATTCCATTATAGCTGATATTATGGCACCATCTACTGGTCAAGAATCGCACTGCTAATTTCAGCCTACAATGGTGGTTTAAAATGAAGGAAAACAAAAACAAGTATATTTAATGTGTTTATTCAGTTCAGTTATTATATTGAAACTTGAAAAAAGTACAACTTTAAACAAACAGGTAAAATATTATTTAAAGGTAATGAATATAAAAGAAAAAACATGGCAGCAGCCTTGTAGCAGCAAATTTCAAACATTGTAACACTACATTTAAACTATTTACCTGAACTATCTTTCAGAAAAAACATTAACCAAAGATACATACAAAAGAACTGAAATATAATTTACATGTATATAAATATACAAATAATGCTTTGAAATGCATGCTTTCATCATGTTAATGACGAACTGTACAACAGTACATACTAGTAATAATTGGTAGAGAATGTTTGAAAACTCATGGATTAAATGAATAGTAAAACATATAGAGAAAGATAATTATGTAAAAATGATATCAAATATCTAAAATATACCAGAAAATATGAAGACTTGTCAGTGAGTTCATGGAAATATGGAGTAAATTCTGTAATACACTTGTATCATCATATTATTTACATACATTTAGAAAAACAGTACCACAAAAATACATACAATTATGTTTATATAGATCTTAAAAATACTAATTATTACAAATAACTTCAATGTTAATATTTGCCCCCCAAAAAATAATAAATATGAATACAGAATAGTTTTTTAGACAGGTACCAAAACTAAAAATATAGAAATGTGACTTAAAATACAAGATATTAATATTCATATGAATTTAATTATTTATTTACGTAAACATATTTAGTGTATGTTTGGATGCTGAGTTTGTGGAACAATAGCCAGCACAGATACTGATTTTGCTGAAGATATTTTGGGGCTTGTCAATGGCCTGCAACCAGTTGTGAAGGTGTGCTCCAGGTGTTTTCCAAGCTGGTGTAACAGGTGTGGTTGGGTGACAACCACTGACCATGCATGCCCCAAGCAAGCATCACAACCACTGCACACACAAAAAACTCAAGTATGGAGCTTTCAAACTTATTTCACTGACAGGGGTCACATATATGCCTTCTCATGATTTAAGATCAGCTGATGCAGGCCTTCTGTGCCTCCCACAAGTGTACACAAAAAGGAAGGGAGAGAGAGCTTTTAGTCACTGTGCTCCCAGATTGTGAAATGCACTGCCACCTCATATCAGAAGTGCTACACAATTGATGACTTTGTCAAAACTGAAAATTACTTTTTAAATTAGCCTTTTGAAACATAATTTTCAAATGTTTTCTCTTTAATCTCTCTATACAAATGTATTGTATTTTAATTTTCATTTGTTTATGTAAATTAGCTTTTAAAACTGAATTCTAAACTCTGTTTTTCTTAAATTTCTATATTCATGAATTGTATTTAGATTTTGCTCTGTAAAGCACTTATCTTGATACACTTTATGTATGAAAGGCGCTATATATAAATAAAGTATTGATTGATTAATTAAAAAAGCAGTACATCACAAGTCACAGCCTGTTACACTGGCTACAATTAGCCTGAAAGAATCTCTACTAAAAACAATACCTCTGTTTGTCATCGATACAGAAACTCAACATATAAATGTCACTCTAAATTCATGTGTATTGTTTAAATGAAACTAGGACTGTGCAAGTACTCACATTTTCAGAGTAAGGTATTAAATAAACCAAAACAAGCCTTTTAAAAATATATATATATTAATTTCACAAGAAGAAAAGCTGCCTAATTCTCTTGCTAGTCCTCATCTATACAACTGAGTACCAATCAATGATAATAACTTCAGCAATATGTATTGATTGGCACTCAATAATTGAGTGGACAAGCACAAACAAGGTAACACTTTGTTCTGTGTTGTGTAATTAACATGTATTTATTCCATTTAATTAATACCTAACAACTTAAAAACAATGGAATTCATGTGCACAGCCCTAACAGACTGCACAGAGAAGAAACAGTAATAATACAGTATAGTGCCCAATTTTGCAAAGTGAACACAAGTAGCTACAGACCTGTCCTCTAAATCCCTGAATAAATCCTTAGTTGTTAGTTTACCCGCATAATGGCCTTTTGGCACCTATCCTGAAGGAAATTAAATAAAGCAGCATAGAAATGAATAAATAAAACCATGAGTGTTTGAGAAATGGTGAGCTTACATAAAAAACAAATTCTAAGATTAGCGAGTTTGGTCTTGTTCTTGCAAAGCCAGGTACTGCTGACATTCCGGGTCTCCTCTAACCTCCGGTGATCCTGGGATACTTTTTCCGTTCCAAGGGTAGACACACCAGCACTTCCCCCGCTCACCATCCAGGGACGCCTCACACTTAAAACAAAGACAAACAACTGATTAGCGGATTGAGAGCACAAATCCTGGGAAAGCCCAAACATGTATTTTTACAATCTAAATTTGAAGTGCACATAACTGTCCTTTCCCCACTGCTGGAGGAAACACATGCACAGCATATCTGTTCTGCATTCCCAATGTATAGGTAGCTGACCCTACCCTTTTTTTTTACTGTAATCCACTTGCCTCCTGACATTCCTCATGCTGTTCCTTGGCTGTCCCAAGGGGACCATTCACAATGAACCCTTCCTATCTACACTGCACAGGAAGTGTCGGAGGTATTCCACATAAGATAATAATGTATGGTATTTAAGGAGGCATTGTTGAATGCTCTGGTATTTAAAGAGAATGTTTATTTTAACAACTTTCAGGTTAAAGCTTGTATTTTCTACTACTTTACCCAAGGAATGTGCCTGAATATATATTTAATAAATAATAATAGTGAATACTTCACATGTGTAACTTTAAAGAATACAGACTTTTAAACATGCTCACCTGCTTTGCACGATAGAAGCCATGTCTATCACAGTTGGGAAGGTGAAACCTGTTGAATTTTTCACCCATTTTCTGTTGAGATTTTGCTATTTTATCAAGCTCTCTGCTTAGTTCAATATGGCATGGACCCTTGAAGGGGGGAAGGGAATTCAATTAGTTTAGATTAGTAACTTTATTATCCTGTGTTGTTGTTATACAGTACTTGCACATTTGTTAGGATCAGATTAAATTGTAATACAGATACAGCTAAATATCCCTTTAATTGTGAGACTTCGTTATACCAAAGGGGAGCTGCATGGCCAGAAACAAGGGGATGTGAATAAACAAGGCAAGGTAATCAACAGGGTTAATTATATTGTACTGTTTCTTTTAGGATAGCTTTTTGGTATGTTTGTTATACACACACTTTACACAAAAATCCTCTTAAATGTTGATTTGGCACCACCATGTGGTCAGTCATGTGTATTGCAGATACCGTGAACTGAAAGACTTCGCAATTTACCTGTTCTACAGCTTTCTTTCGGAATGCGTTGTTCTTGGCTTTCGTGCTCTCCTGGGCATCAACATTATTCGTTGGGTCAAATGGCTTCTCACGTGTGACATGGCCCAGTGGCGGCATAAGTCGATTGTGTAGGGAATGTGGGTCCCTGTACACAGATGTATCTTCAGTATTGTCATTTTCTGTCGGGCCCTTGTTTTCTGCAAAAACAAAACAAACAAAAAAAAACTTAAATTAAATGGCAAATGTTTCGACTAGAAGTCTTTTTCAATGTCTTCAAAATGTTTATATACCGAACATACTTATGGGACATACATACAGGGGCGCTGGAACTCGGAGTGAGGCAGTGTGGCTTTGCATGGCTTCCATCATATAGAGGGGTTACAGTTTTGTTCAATGGCTTTCAGCACCCCCACTATAAAAAATGGTTCCAGCGCCTCTTTATACATATGAATTTAGGCTGTTCCTGTGCAGTACAGCTCGGTATCATTGAATTAATGTTCTTATTATTCTTTTTCTAATGTCTTGTCAATTTTTTTTTAATTATTTATTTTTATTTTATGTAATTATAATATTTATATTATGTGAGGATTTTTCCTTATTACTGCAGTATGCATTATCCCAAACGGTAACTAAAACATTTTGAAGGTTAATATTTACTTGCTAATAATAAGCTACTCACTTATAATCTGCTTATTATAGCACAAGGGTATTATTATTATTATTATTATTATTATTATTATTATTATTATTATTATTATTATTATTACTATGAAGTAAACAGTTCGCTGACCAACTACCTAAAGTTTGTGAATCCTGGATCCTGGCCACTTCTGCTGGCTCCATACAAATAGCTTGTCCTCGTGTCAATGAGTGAAGAGGTCGCGAATCTCCCTCTCGAGGGTAACAACGCAGGTTAGAGCCGCATCCAGCTGTGTACAACCCACACAAGTCCCCTTTCTGCAACGCGCATGTTGTACAGCATCCACAGACTCGCTCTCGGGCCACCTCCACACAGCCAGTTGGCACCGCCGGACATCCAAGTAACTTCTCCGCTGTACAGGGGAACAACGGATAGGTTCGGCTGCTAGCAGGCACGGCCCGTGTGACGGGGCCAAAAGGAAATATATCACAACAGCTTGCCAGGTGTAGTTTAGCAATGATCCACTCATTTCGAATAAATATATACTAAATAAATAAATAATTATAATCTCCGAGGAAGTTACGCTTTTGAAAGATAAGTTATGATCTGTTATCTGTAGGCTATACCCGTGGTATTTATGCAGTAGCTGTGCCTATGGTTAATGTTAATATTTAACGAACTCTCGATTGCTTATCTCTTAAAAGGAGGTGTAATATCGCAATACTGTATGATTGGATGCGCCGCTTTCCTTTGATGCAATTATGCTCACATACTCGTGTTATTTTCCCTTAAAAACAAGGGTTGCTTACGTATGTAAGGCTGCGTCAAAAAAAAAAAAAAAAACACACACACACACCATAACACCGCCTATAACACTCACATAAAATGCTTCATGGGACAGACTGTTCTTTATCTTGTAACCATACCCGACATAAAGGGCAAATGTATTAAAGGTAGCGTACATGATGATACTGGTTTAATAAGTGTATTATTATTATTATTATTATTATTATTATTATTATTATTATTATTATTATTATTATTATTTTCTGATGACCAATAATAAAATATTATGCAGCACGTTTATCTCTGATTTGGAAGTTTGTTTCATACAAACCTAATTTAAAATGTTTATTTTTTTATTTACTATTATTATTATTATTATTATTATTATTATTATTATTATTATTATTATTATTATTATTATTATTATTTAATAAAATAAAATAAAAAAATACAATTGAATTAGCATAAAATCATCCCCATTGTTAAAAAGGCACAACCAAAATATCTCAACCAAAAAATAACACTGGTACTCTACTACATTTGGTAGCTCTCCAGTTAAGCCCAAGCTCTATACTCTGTACTCTATATATCAAATAACTAGGCTATACATTGCAATGCAGCATACAACTGAATATAAGTAAATCAGCAGTATAAAGATCTTTAGTATGAAATTGCTTTTTTTTTTTTGTAAATCTTAAGCAAAGTAAACTAACTATTGAAATATATATATATATATATATATATATATATATATATATATATATATATATATATATATATATACACAGTACTGTGCAAAAGTTTTAGGCAGGTGTGAAAAAATGCTGTAAAGTAAGAATGCTTTCAAAAATAGACATGTTAATAGATTATATTTATCAATTAACTAAATGCAAAGTGAGTGAACAGAAGAAAAATCTAAATCAAATCCATATATATATATATATAACAAAAGTTTATACCAGCGCAAAAAAAATATATTTGTCTGCTCCTCTCCAAACTGGGGTGCCTTGTTCCGGGAATTAAATATGGAAAAAAAAACCTAACTGTAGAAAATCACAGAAAGAGAGAAACAGCAACACCCTTGGATAGATCCGGGGGAGTTCTGTTTCTCTCTTTCTGTGGTTTTCACAGTTCGTTTTTTTTTCCATATATATATATATAAACCTGGTAGGATTACTAAACTGACTAACAAAACAAATGTACTAACTATAAAAAAATGTAAACTAACTATTGAAAAAGAATATATATATATATATATATATATATATATATATATATATATATATATATATATATATATATATAACTTACTAAACTGACTAACAAAACAAATGTACTGAAATGAACAAAGATCCTTTTAACAACTACAAAGGTGTAACTTAGAATAGCCTATACAAAACCCATTTTTTATGCAATAAAGAAAACAAATGTAATCAATTTTTAACAGTCAAGAGGGAGATAACAAGGTGTCAATTAATGAAACCCAGCATTCTAATTACATCTATCAAAGGGTGGCTTTTTGTAACCTCATTTAACTACTATGTGTAAAACCGAAGGTAGATTGAATCTAAACGTTGTACACAGGCTAAGCTAAGGAAGAATAAATGTGGTATTAAAACCACAAAATGACACTGTTGTCAGTTCCTTGGTATTAAATAAAAAAAATGTGGATGTGTCATTTGACATGGTATAAAACACATTAAAGACAGCTTCAAGTTGCTCTTTTGTAGCATGCTTGAAGATTGTTTTAAAAAATGCAATATACACTACAAACAAAATATGAAATGGGTGCTATAATACACTACACCAAACTGTAGACTATCGAAGTGTAAACAGCACACACCTTTTAATAAAATAAATACATTTTTGTACTCATTATTGAGTTTTAATTATTTAAAGAGCGTACCAAATACACTATTGGTTTTAGGAATACTCAGTTATTGTGTGATTGTGACATATATGTAATTGCAACATATTTTGCAGTGTGCATTACAACTTCATGCCTGAACCGGGACCTCTCGCACAATATATATATATATATATTTAGGTAGTGGGGTTTGGTTTATAATATGCAGCAATGTGGCATGTTGTAGCTCATTTTGGAGGGCATTTGTCTGTCTGAGAAATTGTAGTTGTACAATGTTTTGTGGTCTTTTTGGGGGTCAAAATAATATCAACGTTGTGCATATTGGTAGTTTATGAGGAACGTTGTTGGGATTCATGCATTTGCCACTGGAGAGGCAGGTAATGTGAATGTCTATATAAATTAATATGAAGTGTTTTCATTATTATTGTTACGGATGTGGTCCAATTTAGACTAAATCTGTGCATTTAATCAATGTATTTAAGTGGTCTAGCATATTTCAATAATCAGATCCACTGCGAATTGTGTTTGCTTCGGGCCCTGTGGGTGTTTGCACTGTCTGTATCGGCTGCCCAATCATGTCGTCTCTGTCATTGCTGCACTTGCTCGTCTGCTTGCAGGGGGTAAAGAAATGCCCCTTTTATCTTGCGTTTCATTTTATTTATGTAAGCATATATCACATTTGAAATATGCATCACCCCATTGGTTAATGATACGTCTGGTTTGATTTTGATTTGTCTGTATTGTTAGTGCCTTCTCGGCGCTGGCAATCAAGCTCGCGTCTGGTGTTGACTCGGAGCAGAGAGCGGGCTGAACTTGACTGACGCCGGTCAAGACTTCTGGTGCGCGTCGCTTGGTTCAACCTGGCATCTCACAATCTCTCAGGATAGGAGAATGGTGCGGGAAGGCGTGTCTTCCTGACACATGGCACTGGCCAGTGGTGTATTTGTCGATTTTGGTAGGTGGTTACTGCTTGAAATATAGCTTTGGAATATTTACTTTTTTTTTTTGTTTGTTTTAGTGTTTTGCATGCCAGTGTTGCTGCCATTCGGGTCTGCAGAGGGCATAACGGTAATACGTTTATTTGGGGTATTAGATTTATTTGGGGTATTGCGTTTATTTGGAGTATTAAGTTTATTTGGGGTATTAAGTTTATTTTGCGTGTGTGATATGGACCATTAGACCGAAATTTCCAATTCATAGTTAATCAAAAATGTTTCTACCATGATTAATTTATAACACAGGTGTTCCTAGTATGTAACCAAAATACAATGTTCAGCTATACACACATAAAAAGCGCTGTTTCATCATACTGTGATCATTTCGTTCCATGTGTCAGATTTCTCTAAATGTCACACAGCCAATTCTTAAAGAACAATTCAAACAGCAATTTGCCTGGGACATTCAATTTTGTCATTCGCATTATTTTTCTAACCTAGACTAGACTAACTTACCAGAAGGGAATTACTTCAGTTACACGTTTTTACAAAAGCTGCTCGTCACCTTAGAATCTATTATACTTGCTTCTCTAATGTATTGCTTCCAACCCCTGATAAACTGCATGTTCTATCATTCACTCACACACTAATCCTCCAAATCAACAAACCATCTCAACGGACGCAATAGAAAATCTATTCTAATTTGGAAATGACGTTGCGGCATGTTCAAGAACCTGCTCCAACATTCAACATTTTTATGTCCCCACGCTGCCATGCTGAGATATCTGGCCTCCAGACCCCAATCCGCACCTCAGGACCTGCTGTTTCTAACTGTGCAGAACTAGTCAGTCTCCAGGTCCTGGTTTCTGCAAGACTCCAAGTTCTCCAAAAAGGTGACCTTTCTTCCTCAAACTATTCATGACATTCCTTCAGGATTGGAGCTGCAATCACAGCTGCTGCACAACATTTTCCTGCACATGTCATAAAAAAGCTTGATCGGTGATCTTCAGAGGCTTATGGGATCTACATAAGGAATAATATTAAAGACATTCTTGTTGCCCAACAACATCTGGAACCAACTTCCTAAAGAAGGACTTTATTCCAACCAATACCAATATCCTTTGCATATATTAAAAAAAGAATAACAAAACAAACTACATTCTGCTATATGATACCACCTATTATGTATAATTATGCAATTTTTTATGCCTGGTGGGGAGGCGGCTGAAGGTCTAGGGCCCCCGGAAGTGTTTTCCTTTTTAGGTTTTTTTTTCTTCCCTCCATTGCCTTCAGTCATACAAAAGTAGATAGTAGATATCACATTATGTGATACAATTTTTTTTGGGAGTTAACATTTCACATTCAGCAAAATGTGTGAGGTGGTGTAGGTGGCCATAATTATATATGTATTTACATATAATTATATTTTTCGTTTTTGGTTTGGTTTTGGCTTTTGTTCACCGGGATGAACACAGCGCACCTATTACCAATTATGAGCAAATAGGGATTCTCTGCGAATCTCTCAGCCTCTCTGTTCCTTTGGGGGTATAGGATGCTCCTCTGCCAAATATTTTTTGTTCATCGGGATGAACACATTGTATACATTTATTATTTTATTGTTTGACTTTTAGCAGGCAACACCGGTATGTTCCAAGGGATGAGGCTATGCTCCAACTATTTTTATTTTTATTCACCCTGTGATGAGTCAAAGGGGTTTCACTCTGTAATTCAGCCTCCCGACAGTAGAAGGCATCAAGCTAACTTGGGACTTCTCTTACCAAGGTCTTGTGACAATGACGAAAGTCATCTTTATGAGGGGCGTCACCTTGGTGAGGGGCGGAAGTGCGAGAATGTAAATCCCGGTCACTCGAGTCAAGTGAGTTGTAAGGACACTTGTCAGTTTGGGATTGGTGTTCCACTGACTACAGGGACGGGGCTTTGCATACTAAAGGGAACGCGCTACTGTGTTCCGGGTTGGTCCTTGAAAACATAGGCGGGGCTATTGGGCCTGAAGGAGAGACACAGTAGGGTTTGTTTTGGTTTTTGGTTTCTTGTCACGGTGTTTTGGAATACAAATAATGGCTATCTTTTGTTTATCCTTTTCATGTTCGGGATATCTTCAAGTGGACTGAGAAACGACTGCCCCTCCATTCTTTTTATTTGTTCCAGCACCCCCCTCCCTCACGCCATTCTTTTATTTTTTTATCTTGTAACAAAGACAATAAACATATTTTGGTTACACGTAAATTGCTGTCTGGACATTCCATTAATACTCACACGCCTCACACACCTATTGTTTGGGTTCAGTGTTTTTGGAAATCTGTAAGATTTTGTATTAGAATAAAGGCGATTATTTACGCAAGATTGCCCTGACTGAAAATATGTCTGCCCACTGCTTCTCGGGCAGAGTCCGAATCACTCCCTCTGTTCGTTCATTCCTGTTCTGAGTGACCGGCAGACCTTCCCTCTGTTCAAGTCTTTCCCCGTAGTGCTATACTTGTTTGCTTCAAGTTGTATTATAAAAAGAACAGTATTATTAATAACGTAATAACAACCAATAATAATAAGGAGTTGTATTGAACTGTCCAATCAGAGAGATGGATGCAGTTACTGGGTGGAACATGAATGATTCGCTGATTCATGTTTTACAGTGTCTATGACAAGTACGTAATACATTTAGATTTTAATAATTTGTTTAAAATTAATTAGTCTTATATATCTCAAATATTTTATATAGTCATGTCGTCAATACAAATACATTTTTAAATACATTTTAAATATATGCCTATTTTCTGAAACCGGACTTCCTTTGTAGTTTTTATGAATTAGATGAGTGAGTGAGTGAATGACGCTACTGAGGTAGGCGGGTCAAACAAGCTCTTTAATCTCAGCAAGTGCGACGTCCCCTGAAAACATAAAATGTGAGATGTCCCCTGAAAACATAAAATGAAAGATCTTTGAGATTAATTTCGGACTTTGACCGGGCAATGGTAGGCACTCCTAGATTTGCCTGGGCAAAATCCGGAATGAAAGATCTTTGTGATTCATTTCGGACTTTGACCGGGCATGGCATCAAAAGTCTATAAATACCTCCAATGTTTGTTTTCAAACATACTTTCCCTTGACAAATGTATGTTAAACATACCGAAACGTTGAGCTCTTTATGCAAAAACTATATATAGTGGGTATATCTAGCATGGGATATATTTTTGTTATCTCACTTGAGCGGGATAACATAACTGGGTAACATGAGTGGGATAACATGGTTGCCGGGATTAATTTTGAATATCCTATTGTCAAACAGAGGTACATTTACTATTAATTAAACTTTTTTTTTTTGCAAACTTAAACTGGAAACAGACAATCAATTTATCGAAATAGAAAAAACAATTCACAACGAACAAGACAAAAATGAGAAGTCCACCACAAAGTTGCAGAAGTAAAAAAAAGGCCCAATGTATTGCATATCATAAATATTTGCATACTATTTTCTTAATGGTGGAAAATAGGACAAATTCAATTAAAAAATATGTAAAAGACTGAAAACAGCATAACGTACCAGATTTGAATGGGCACTTCCCGGCTTTCTTAACAGAAGTTGTTTAGGCATGCGTGAGCAAGCACAGTGCATTGCGTTTCACTTTTTACCGCATACCTGAAAATACACCGGTAATCGTAGGAAACAACAGAGTTTAGTCAAGAAATGCCAGTTACTGATTTAACTGTGTCTGACTTATCTGAGCAGTCTGTAGGCCCTTCATTAAAACCAGTAAAGGTAGGAAACAACAGAAAAGATGTAAATTGACAGACTGAGCTCAAGGTTCTAGCTAAAGACGGTTGCGAAGTGGTCATAAACAGGGTTCAAAATTAATCCACGTCAAAGCATAGTCTGTTGACAATGAACCTGAAATATGCCCCCAAATCTTTTCATGTTCTGGGTGGGTTTGTCTTGTGAATAACCCCATTGCAATGCAGAAAATTCACTTAACCCGAACCCGATCTGACAAAGATACTCCGAAAACACAATCTAACTGAAGCAGTGAGCAGCAACGTCACAGTGCCCACCGGTCTTCCAATTAAAGCTACAGTACACAACAGAGGACCATCATTTTTGCTGTAATAACATTTTATTAACAAATAATAACATTAATAAAATAATCTGAAGAGTGCAACTGGTCCAGAATGCTGCTGCTGTACAATACTGACAAGTACAAAACAAACTGAACATATTACATCTGACATATCAGGTTATTTTTAAGACTGTTCTGTTGACCTTCAAGGGAACTGGCCCTCAATATTTATTGGACTTGCTGCATCCTTATATTCCTAGGCATCAGCTACGCTCTTCAAGCTCAGAGCTGCTGGCTGTTCCCTTGACCAGGTCTGTCACTGAGAGGTTGGAGTTTCTCCACTAGTGCTCCTAAACTTTGTAACTCATTGCCACTAGTTGCGAGAGGCTCTCATTCTCTTGAGAAATGTAAAGCAGTGCTAAAAACTATTTTTTTTCCTGGCTTTTGGTAATAGGGTGCGTATTTCGGGTTGGGGTCCAAACATATATATTATATATATTGGTACACTGGTCTCTTGCCCCTGGAGAGGTCACCATTTTCACGCTGGAGCTTGTGTCCACCAGAGCCGGAATGTGCAGGAAGTCACCCACGGCGGTCCTCCCTACGAATGCGGCTCCTCCCATTGCTGGGCCAGCCGCAAGGCAGCCTGCAGGGTCTGAGGTGACTGTAGCCACAGGTATTTGCACTGCTCCCAGCGCCTCCATGGCCACAGCTTCAATCCTTCTGTTGGGCAATCAGCCAGTGCTGCATAGTCTGCCAAGCTTGCAGGTGGCAGGTTCAACAGCACTAGCTGGGCATCTCCTTGGAGGGCCTTTATTAGCTGGCCTACCTTCTCAGCTATGGCCAAGTCACTCAGCTTTCCTATCATTTCCAGCTGTAATTGAAAGGCTTCCCTGTTGCTGGAGACATCGAAGCTGGGGAGCTTCTCTGCCTTCATTGCTGGTGTGGCTTCCCCTGAAGACCTGGCTCTCCCCGGCATCCTGCTCTGCAGGTGCTGCCTCTGCTACTGCCATGAGTTGCTTACACAGCCACCTGCAGAGGTTGGGCTCTCCCGAAGACCACAGTTGCTGGTGTCTCTCCATTTGATTCTTCTTGCTTGATCTTCCAAGACTCTTGGTCCATCATCCCACTTCGGAACACCAATGTAACGGCTGTGGAAGAAAGATGAGGAAACAGTGTTTAAATGAAACAAAGCTCTTTTTATTAAATGAAACACACATGACTTGAACCAATGACAGACTGCCCCAACCATGCCATCTAAATATAGTCCTAACAGACATAAAATTATTAACATTGTGATGCATTTATTCAGATCAAGGCATTGAAAGGAAACCGAATAGGAACACCAACAGAAAACAACCAATAAGCAGTCTTGGGTCCTCGAGATCTGTCCTCGGCCTCGAGGCCGGCTCAAGGACATTTTTTCAGGTCTCGTCCTTGACGTTAGCCTCAGGGGTGTGGCCTCGGGTGTCCTTTGTCCTCGGACTTCAGTGTTTCAAACTGGTCACATTAAATTTCTTATGATAACTGATTGATAATTTTACTTGAAAAAAAATAAACTGTTTTCCCAAAATTAAAGTGTGAGGGGCTTAATTAGAGATTTGTTTCAAAGTGTTTGGCAGTTTAATGTAACACGCACAAGCTTTGCTCACTGTAGCTAATCAGTGCACAGTATTTAGAAAAAAAATGGTGATTGACACTGGGCATAAGCAATTAACTTAAATCTTTAATTTGTGACAGAAAAAATATATGCAACATTAATGTATACATATTTATATTCCCGCTCTGGAGATGCCACACTGGACTCATGGACACTTGTGGTGTAAAGTGTTGCAGTTATTTTTATTATTTATTGATATATTTATTGATTCACATTTATACATTGAAGCAAACAAATGGAGTGCAACATGTGTAACGGTGTTTACAAAAGAATGTTGCCTTTGTTGGAGAATATATTCTGCATTCCAGCCACATCATTACCTAAAGCGAGAGCAAGAATGGGAGACAAGCTTCTCTCTCAGTTGTTGTTTTTCTTGTGAAGAGCATTATGAGAATAGTTGGTCTGTTGTAAACTGTGATTACCCTTGTGGATGATAAAGTGGTTCTGAATGACTGTCTATCTGGTCAACAGACAGTAAATAGTGAAATATGAACACAGGGTATTTGTGAAAACATGCTGTAATAATCTGACACAAAATGTTCCTATTTGTTTTATTAATGTCTTTGTCTTCCATGAAAATATGTTTTGCAACATGACCCGTGCAACAGATTATAATAATAATAAGATTATTATTATTTTTCTTTCTGCCAACAAAACCAACAAAATTTCAAAATATATTCATTGATTGAAAACCATTTCAACGCTTGACAGATGTGGCTGCTGCCCCCTTCCTGCAGTACCCCGCATGTGCCAGATAGTCAGCACAGATCTCCCCGTTACAGTCTGTAATTGACTTGTCTTGTGAATTACTAGACAGCTAACACGATTCCGGAGCTGTCGCCGAGGGCCAGCACAAAGCCGGAACAACACTCCACCATTGTCACAAATATAAACTTGTATTACCCACCACAAGCACTACTGCACGCACCCAGGACTGGTGACCGTGTTTGTATTATTGTGGGGCAGATATTGTTTATTATTTGGGACTGCAATCCTATTGTTATTTACCCCGTGCAATACGCATTGGTGTGTATTGCCGCGGAATTATTGTTTGATCGCCAGACCTTTTCCAAACAGATTACAAATCTCTCTGTCCATTTCATTCACTCACTGCATCACTTATGTACCTGTATCAGCCTCAGCCACTTGTTCACACTGTCCAAAGAAAATTATGGGTACAACAGGTAAGAGTATCGTCCGAGCAGCTAAAAAAATCCAAGATTAATAGCCAAGGACTTAAAGAAAGATTTAGAAGCATCAGGCATAATAATGCACAAAGAACTGTACAAAGGCACCTGAACATACACAGGTAAATATATATACAAATATGTTTACCTGTACAATCAATGTATTATATTTATTGGTTTAACAATTACAAAAAAAAGAAATAAAGAAAAAAGTGCCAACATTAAAATGTATTCCTATATTAGGTCCTAAATAGGTAGCACAATTGCAGATATAATCTCGAATGTGTGTTCTGAGGATCTCAGCAAAACTTCAACATATTAACATCCACCCAACACTGTTTAAAAAGATAAAATAGACCGCACAAAGAAGTTGCTGTAGTCATGAGTTTATTGTTACAAAATTCACAATGTTCTGTTTCTTGCCGTATGTTCTCAGGGGTTAATGAGTGTAGAAAAGTTATCAGAGCCCTTGAACTTGTGAGGTTGAGTGTGTTTACCATGAATTAATACTACAGCTGCACTCTCCATGATCCTTGACCGATAACAAGAACGAGATAACCTTAAACCTAGCGAGGAGATGATAAATATTTATTCCATTATGGTGTAGTATTAGGCAAACAAACTTCTTATCTGAAACAAATACCAGGGTGTGAAGGAATCAAGTGTCACTATTAGTCTTGGTAAACTTAACAGGAAACAGGTGCGATTAGGATGACTCAGGATGATTAAATTAAATTTGGGACTATATTACGCTGCGGATGTATACGCAATAAAAGTTTCTGGTTTTGTCTTAAATTAAAATAATTAAAACATATTTAAATTATCTTCCCATAAATGACAGGTAGTCGTGTTTATTTATATATATATATATATATATATATATATATATATATATATATATATATATATATATATATATATATATGCAGTACAACAAGTGCTTTAATATATTATACATTTAAATGATTCCAGACAAATCTTGTTTTAGAATACCCCATACACATTTATATTTTTACAATGTCTCGAAACCATGAAGCAAACAACACAGCAGTGCTCAAGAGATATTGAGCTAAATTACTTAGTTGGCTGGTTCTAGTTTTGTCACCTTTCAAAAACAGGAGTTAAAGAATAATGAGGTAATGGATTTAGAAAACATTTCATAAAATATTGCGATTATTCTAGATGACTCTGAATTTTTGTAACTAATTTCTGAAAATGTTTAGTTTCTTTCAGTATTTCTAATAGCTGAAAAAGAGAAAAAAATGCCCATTTTATTTTACAGGTGAATTAAGAGAGGATTGATTTACTTTTAAAATTGCCAGGTTTGTCCTTACAGTGTACTTTTAAAACACACTGTAAGGACAAAAAAACAAAAAACAGTGTTATTTAATGCTAACATTGGTTATCTTCATCCCATTTTTTTTTTTAGGTTTTAGTATTTTTATCAGGATAGCAGCACGAGGTAAAATGTAATAGTTAGGTATTAGTACATTTTTTTATTTTTTTTTACCAAAATGATGAATACAAAACAGAAAACACAAATTATATAAAAGGGGGAAAAAAAGCTGACCAAATGTCTTTCCTAAATCACTAACATCATGCTTACACATTATCAAGGATGAAGTTGTGTAAGCTCAATGTAAAACATTGATTCAGGGTCCCAAGGTCCCATCCAACTTCAAAAACAAGCGTGACATGAAAGGGTTGAGTAAAGGTATGCTCATGGATTTACACTGAGTCATGTTTATGATTTGAAATTTCATCACTTGCATTGATGCGATTTGATTGTAGAATTTATGGTCACTGGACACACATCATGCCACACAGCATAGACAACAAGTCCAAAGTAGAAAACACCACGTTTGAAGAGCCAGACCCGGACAGGTGTCAACTATTATAAGTTGCAAACAGCTTCAACAGGTTTGTTCATTCTATAACCAGTTCATGTTTAGTTGCTTCATCAATATTTTTCAACTGACGGATTTCCCAATTTCTGACACGTAAGTTCTGTGAAAGAAAAGCATAAAAGGCTTCACAAGTTTGTCATTACATCACATGGACCTAGGGCTAAGTGGTGTCAATGGACTGCATAGGTATATTAAAAGAAAATCAGTCTGCATTTATTTGCTATTAACATTCAGTTTGATTTGTATTCCAATGGTTCAGCTTCATGAATAAATGCAATAACCTTAGCTATTTCTGTAAATAAATGTCAAGACAAACTGAAAAGTGTGTCCCATTGTCTGTCTCTTTTTATACCTACAGATATGTTATGCCAATTTGTATAGTCATATATACTGATATACTTATAAACATACCTATACTTGTAAACATAAACATATATAAACATATATAAACATATTATACTTGTAAACATACCTGACTTAAGCCCTTTATCTTGTTTATTTTACGAGTACGTATTTCTTGTAAATCCTGGGTTGAATCGCCATCCAACAATTTATCTTTCTCCCGTGATTTTCTGGCCCTCTTTTTTGGTGTATTCTTCTTATGACGTGATTTATCTTCATGAAACTGCAGTTTAAATTGCATGAATTAAAAAGGGAAACTGATGGATTATGGTTTAAGCACTGTATATGCATGAGTATCACATTGGGTAACCTGGAGTTTGCCTCCAAAATATTGTTGATAAAAAATAAAGTCTTACTATTACTATGAATAAAAAAAATAAAGTCTTACTATGTTACTACTGTAACATTTTGATACAGTACTACCACTACATTTAACTGTGCTTGGAAGGGCAAAAAAATATCATAAATATCAAACTATTCAATCCATAAAAAACAATACATTCTGTGATTAACATTCAGTAAAGCTTTGTGAATAGAACACATTATATATTAAAACCGCTAATTCCAACCTAAAATAAATTTCCACAATATTTTTCTATTTGTATAAAAAGATACAAGTATACACATTCATAATGTAGCTGCATTTTACATAGACCTTTTCAGCATATTGTACCATAATTGATATTTGAAAGTGTATCTTATTATTGGTTGACTTACCTCACTGAACTTCCATGCTTTGCTCCTTTTCCTTTCTTTTAAATGCTGAATAGAAACTTCATCTCCACCTACAGATTTCATTCTAATCTTTCTAGACGTCCTGTCTGTCTTGGTAGGTAATGTTATGGGTTCAGGCAGGTGTAGGCTCAGAGAGGAGGAGGAATCTTCATTTAAAGACTGCACAGGTGAAAGGGTTCCTCTATCTGAACTAATTCCAGAATGGAGTATTTGCTTGGATGCTATTGAACCTTGATATGTTTTTCTAGATTGTAGACATTCACGACTCACATTTATTTCACTAAGCATGTGGACTGTTAACTCTGAGACTTCAGATGCAAAAGGTGTGCTGTGTTTCACAAAAAAACTAGACCTTCGACCAGGTCGTTTCACATTCAAGAATGATGTTTCATCCTCACATTCATCAGACGGGTCACATTCCATTATTGTCTCCATGTTTTACAGGGATGTGCAGTGCAAACCTAAAACAATGTGAAACGTATGAAAATATATTTTTGTAAAAACAGCAGAAAGTATGAAAAATTTTGCAAAATATGGCTATTCTTAGTAATTGTAGCAAACAAAACATTTTCATAAAATGTATCTGTTGTGCACTCACATTCACTATAGAGGTCTCCGATGTGCAGTTTTGTAAGAAACATCATTATATTATATTTTAATTTTAAAACATGACACCTGATATTGCACTAGGTAAAAGAAAGTTCTGTTTACTTGTCTATCCTGTGGGTATCTGTTACACTTGCACTTCCTGGGTCATTTCACCTCAACACCATCTTCAGATTCAAGCATCTCACTGGCTGCAACCCATGTCAATCATTAGAGGATGCAGCTGGTTGGACTTAGCAACACATGTTAAATAGTAAATCAACCTCTAATTATATTATAGCTCCTACCTAAGAAGTGGCATACTGTAGTATCTCAAATGTAAAAGCTCACATGGGTCGAGCATAAAGTCGTTTGCAAAGCGACTAGAAAACAGAGATTTAATGGATAAAGAGGAAGCTGTGGCATGCATCTTTTTAATGCATTAATTTCTGGTTCATTCCACAGCTTAGAATTGGCTATATTACAAACTGCCAGGGTTTCACAGATTTCATACCGATTATACATCAAAATAACTGAGTTCACAACAGAGAAGGGATGATCAAGGGTTAATAAAATGTACACACATAAAATTGACTTATTAGAAGATTATTAGAAGGTACCAGCAAATGTGCTTTAAACAGATGGATAGTGTTTTTTTCTTTCTTTAATAGTTTAAGAAACTGCTATGGTATATAATGAAAACAGTTGGCTCTTTATTAATAGGTGATTGACATGGTACCTTATTGTGGTAACCCATAGCTGGTAAGTCACTTTTGTTTGGTTTGTTTGTTAGTACTACTGATTTTGTTTTCCCAGCATGGGTTTCTTACTATGTTCAACAAAATATTTTTAAATGACCATGTTTAACCATATATTTTTATATACAAAAATAGCCTACTATTTTACACAGCCCATTTATAAAATGAGTGCACCTGTATAGAACTTTCTTCCTATGGTAAACATTGCACTCACTGTTGATGTTGGAAATCTGCTTCTTCACCCTATTTTTTTATTACCAAATTCCCCTGATACATTGTGTATTGGAAAACTTCAGTTCAACCTTCTAATTGAGTTCAATACCTATAAACACCTGACTGGTTCTAATGTAGTTATTCATTTAAATATACTTAATGTACCTGTTGAGAATGGGGCCTTCACAGCTAGATTTCTCAGACTGTCGCTCCCCAGATCAGTCACAACATTTTGTAGAATCATCAGTTTTAATATACACAGATTTTTTTATGTCAGGTTTAATTTGAACAGTGCATATCAAAGAAGAAATACATCAATAATATAATCTGTGTTTGGTGTAAAATACCCCTCACAACCTTTTATTTTTAGTAATATAGCTTATACTTGACCTGTTTTTCATAAGCTAAAGTCTTACTTTGTTTTTATGCCCACTGTGTGGCTTCTGTCACCTCCTTCGTTGTGCTGCCTGTTCTGTGTTGTTATACATCTAAAATCATCAGTCATGCTGAGTATTCCCTACAGCTGTGTTAAGAATAAATTGCACCAGCACCTGACACCTGTTTAGATGCTTTAGTCATTTGAAAGTTAGTAAATAATCATTAATAATAGTTTGTCATTGTCAGAAGTTTCAAATATTACCTTAAATGTTTAGAACTTGCACACACTACATGAAAAGTAGAACCCATTTTTAAGGTAGATAGAAAAAATAATAATTAAGATTGTAACCAGGGTAGTGTAAATGATAAACAGGCTTAAAAAATGGGATGTTGATTGCACACTAGTGATCTATAACTGATTAGCACCAATTAGCATCTTTCTCCTTCCCTTTCATGTTATAAAACTGATACCTGGAGAGGTCTGAATAGACACATTACCAGTTGAATTGCAGACTTTTTCAGGTAAACGTTGAATATATAAAGAGTTTAAAATATTTTAAGGGGTATGTAATTTGTGCTTTATATCGTGAATCAGGTTTTGTACATGTAATGTAGGATTTCTGTATATTTATATTGTTTAATGGATCTGTTTTATGACTAATACCATCCCATAGCAGGTGGTAGTATTGCTTGTAAATTTGCCAAACAACATAATTAAGAGTGCTCTATGCATATTGTGCACTTTCAAGTAGTATTAAGCTTTCTACAAGAACTGAAGTGACTTAAGGAGTACCAGGGGAAAGGGACATTTATTTTCCAGACATTTTACATCTGCTCCAACAAAGGTATCTGCATAAACGCTGTATTGATCTCTTGACATGATATTTACACAAACTAGCATGTTATACAGTGGAGAGCAGAGCACTCTTCAGTTCCAGTACATTCAAGTGTAAGCCATTGTAAGATAACATTCCCATTGTACTGATCCCAGATGCTTATAACACAGGAATGCATGCAACCTACCTTTTTCCCAGCTGTAAAATATTAAATGTACCTATTGCCTAATAATCTTAACCTAACAATGATAAAAGCAGTGAGAAGAATTAAGCACCAATGAGAAGTACAGTATATGGTAGAACCAGCTACCGGAGAACTTCAGTACTGCTCCGTCTCTCAGAGCCTTCCACCGCCTCCTCAAGGCCCATCTGTGTAGACTGCACTTGTAGATCGCTTGAACTACCACTCCTATTATGTACTGGACTTGTACTGCCTGACCTACACATCACGTTACTGGATCCTCAGTTAATGCACTATTCTTGCTCTATTGCACTACTATGTAATTGTAGATATAACTTCTTGTAATCCTAACCTGTTGCATCCTATTTCATATTGTATTTTAGTAGTATTATTTGCACTTACTGTAAACTGTACTGTATTTAAATATGAATCTTACATTGTAACCCTGTACTGCCCTGCAGCACCTGTAAGTCACCTTGGATAAAGGCATCTGCCAAATAATATAAATAAATAATAAGGATAATAATATACTTCCAAAAAGTTAAATTGCTATATAAACTACATTTGCTTTAGTACTATATTTAGTTTCCAGTCTTCAAAAGATTTAATTGTATCTTACTTTAGCTCTAGTATACCATAGTAGAATCATAGTAACAGCAAGTAGTTAAGATTGGTAAATCAGTAGTAAATATGTATATTTAAATGATTAAGTACAGGAAAGCCCTTTCTCTACTTACACCGACAGTTACACTTCATATTAGTTGAATTAAGTTAGGTGTAATCTTTATTTATTTGTTTATGTTGTCAATTAAGATCAACAGTATTTACTTTTCTAAGTCAAGACAGAGAAAAAGAAAAAAAAACATGTCCCCATTGTTCAAGTGACAGTGTTCCCTTTGAAGAAAATATTTAAGAGATCAAAACAGCATGGTTTACTGCATTTACCACAAGTCTGTTTTCTTTCTACAAAACAGATGACATTAATTTCTTAAATCACAAATCTCATGAAACAATGTATTTTAATTTGGGATATTTTATATTGTACTGGTAAAAAGTAGACCAACGTAAATGTTCATTATTATTATTTTGTTCAGGCAAAGCAATACTAGATAACAAATAACCCAGGTTATGTAAGTTTAAACTGACATACAGTAAATTGTACATTTAGTAATAATTCACCAGATCTTGCCCTGTTGGTACAGAAAGCCAAATAAACAACTCTGGTTAAAAGAACACGCAGAGCATGTCATTCCCTGTTCACATGTTATTTTAGTCGGAGACTCCAATCTCCAAGAGTCCAGCAGGACCAGTGGAAGTTCAGAAAGGCAGAAGATATTATGGGAAGCCATCCTGTGTTATCATGCAGAAATAACTGGTGTCTTTAGGGACATATTAATCTTTGTTATATGATTTCATCGCTGAAGAATGAAAGCAGTAGCTGTTGTGTACTATGTGTTGTTAAAGATTAACCCAACAGGAGAATACTTGAAGCCAAATGAATATTTATCAGAAACACTAATTTGGTAAACCGAGCAAAGCCCTTTCTTTAATATCCTACTGGAGCATGCAGTTAAACTCATCAGTGGATTTTTTATAAATGTACTTTTTAAAACACTTACTCCATCTGGAGGAGTTTGCGATATTGCCTTGTCACACATAGAGAAACTGACAAGGCCGGCATTATTTTGATGTTTGCTGAGAGAATTCCTGGATTAGAATGTTGTCATAAAAGGAAAGGGATTGCAAAACAAGGATAATGGCCTCATAGAAGGTCAGTATTATCTGTTTTGTTTGAAAATGCCTTCCTGTTGTCGTCATTTTCTGTGTTTGATAGTCTTTAAAATTTCCACTCTTTCCTGGCAATAAATGCTGCACCTTTTTTTGCTGGCTGTTTTATATATATATATATATATATATATATATATATATATATATATATATATATATATATATATATATATATATATATATATTTATAAATGGCATTTATTGCCATTTATTGCCATGGCAAGCTAAATCCTGAATCATAGGCTTCAACTAGAACCTGAAGTTGCTGAAAGTGCTTGTAAAGCAGCCACTATCTCTGCTTGACTATGTTTCGGTCATGAAAAATTACACTTAAAGTGAGGCTTTTATGTGACTTTATGTTGTATCATTTTTAACTGTCAGAAAAAGCAAATAGGTAAGTAGTTAATGTTTAACTTTGTTGCTTCTATTTCATGTCTCTTGAATGATGACTTCCATCCTACTGGTTCAATGTATGTCGTATAAGATAGTACGATAGTTTTTCTCCATCCTGGTAATTTGGCCACAGAAACTACTGCAACCCCTAATTTGTTTTAATCATATCTCTAAATTTATCAGAAAACTGATAGTTAAAAGTACAGTACCACTATACTACAAAAAAGCCCTCCCCCCCAAAAAAAAGAAAAACCCACACTGCATATTGTGTGTGTGTGTTGTTCTTTGTCTATGATCACAACATTTTAGGGACAAGGTGAACAAATTCTGATAACTGCAACAATTCCAAAATGTCTAACTTAAAGTCACAGACAGACACTTTTCAAAAACATTTGTGACGCTTGACTGGGTTATTTAATGAATGTTTATTTAAAATACTCTCACATTTAAAAAAAAAAAAAAAGTTTATTTAAAGAATCACTGTTTCTAGGCATTACAAGAACATGCTTCCTTGAAACACTCTGTACAGCTATAAATGTAACTGTGCTATTGTTACCTTTATTATTCAAAATAACATAAGAAAAAAAAAATGTTTAATTGAGCATTTGTATCCTAATGGCAAGCATTTACCATTTAAATGCATACAAATCTACCAGTAAGGTTTTGGCAGTTATTTCATTTTAGCTGTCTGTCGTGTGACTCTTTCACACTTGAACAGGAATCAACCTGTCTTGAAATGTAGTGCATGGACATCGGCTTTTGTAATAGTTTGAGATTGTTTGCATTCTTATAAGACAGCATGTGGTAGAGTAGCCGCTTTTTAAACCCGTAGTTCTGGTTCGATTACCAACTCTCTCTTCTTATTACTCTAATATTTTTTCAAGAAATATAATTGTAATCCTTTACTGCTTGGGTATGCTCCCATACCTACTTAATACCCATGTTCTTAATGTCAAATATATTGGGCACTGGGCAGCAAAGGGTTAGCACAGGCAATGCAAGTTTGATTATATTATTTCATCATTATTCAAGTATTAGGTGAAATATGTCCTGTGTTAAAATGATATGTATAAAAAATGAGATATAGGATTCAAACTACTTACAGGGGGTATGGAATAGCCTACATAATAGCTGCATTACTACCGTACCAACATCACAGCTTTACAGAATTGGTAGAATCCTACCTGTTAAAAGCAATTGATTTTAAAGAAGAGTTCCTTGAGAGTGGGATAGACACAAACCCAGTACTCAATTGAACTGAACTGTTATAATAGACTTCTGATGGGATTTTTTTAAAAACATGTATTATACATGTTTTTACTTTTAACACATCTTAAAAAGCAGTTATTGGAAATATTTTATAACAAAGGTACGGCTAACAGCATACTATTTACTTTTTTGTATTGTAAACATGGATAATGAAGAGCTTTTAACCAAAACATGTCCAGCTATAGCTGTATGATGGCACATGGCACAATGTTGGTCTATTTTATAAGTAAAAACAAAATTGCATTTTTTCTAAATAACAATTCAGCACAGAGAATCCACAATGAATGAATGATTTATTGATTGCAATTGCAGATGATTTAATGAACTGTGATGGGCGCTCAGGGCCTGATGACTGTGATGGGTGCTCAGGGCCTGAGTGAATTATAAATTTGGCCGGAGGCCTCATCCGTGGGTGCTTGACGGCTACCTGTGCGAGGCCGGCTGGAAAACATGAACAGTTACATGCATCCCAGTGCTGCAGCTAGGAAGTGGCTATAGGCCATCTCCCCCAAAAGACGATGAATGGAAAAATAATAATAATGATTAACGCACCGCACGTGGTGCTCTGCCACCTACCCCCCAAAATATTGAAAAATTCATGAAAATGAGCAGCTGAGACACAGCTTGTCCCACAGTGCATAACTGCGCTGGGGGAAAGAGCCCAGCCTCTCCAGCCTGACCACACACTCCACAGAACTAAATAAGAACCGCTCAGCACTCAGGTAAGGAAAACCCCCCTACTCACATATTTTTAATTTTTGATGTATGGGGAAACCTCAGGGAGTCCATGGCTGAGGGTAGGCCTTCCTCCAGGCTCTAAGCAGTCGACTCCTGTTTTGGCTTCCCAGCGCATGACTGAGAGGCCGAAACAAAAGAAGCGACATGAGAGAATAACACACGGAGCCTTTATGCGCTTGCTGATGACGTGTTGGTTAGGGGTGGATTCTCCTTGCAGAAAAGCAACGAAGTTTAAATTCTAACCCGAACAACTTTTGATAAAGATGTGAACATTTTCAAAGTTGTAAACATTGAAACAAAACATGACAGAAACATAACTTAAAGACTAGGTACAATGCATAAGAAAATATGACATACCCTTACAACAGAAATGTGCACTATAAAAGTGAACACACTTAATTATAGTTGCAATACACATTTACCATTGTAATCAACCCATGTGTAACTAACATTTTACCAATTTTGTAATATACAGTTTTATTTTTTACTGTATATTACATTTTTTTTCACTGCAGTTTGAACAGTGAGCAATCTGATATTCTTCCATGTGCCATCATACACATTTTTACTATGTTAAATCCAGATCCTTCAGCTATGATAACCAATACAGTCTGAAATGGAATTTGGTGGTCTACAAGTAGCTCCAAATGGACATTAGTCTACACTCTAAAATTACAGAGAAATAATAAGAAAAAAATGTTTCAGGTTTTTACATTCACTTTTGGAGTTCTTTGTGTAAGTCAATACTTTTTCTGTGACTGATTCACTGATTGGTCACAAACACAAATATTAAATAATAAACAATGTTTTAATTCGGCAATGATTTTCTTCACCTTTTTTCTCATAATGCTCCATTAATTATATTAGTGCAAACACTCAGTATAAAAGTTGCAATAAGAAATGTACATTCACATTTAACATTTTAATCAATCCACTTGAAACATAGAAATAGGACAAATATTTAGTTGTTCAGATTAGTTTACCATTTTTGTAAAAGACTGGAAGATACTCTACAATATTGTATTTACTTACAAAATAGACCCGTATTAATATCTGTAAATAGCTAATTAACATTAAAAGCATACATGTTTACTAGTGATTGTACAATGAGATAGACCTATTGCAAATGGTTACAAAAAATTAAGTAGGCCACGATATTTAGAAAATATAACACCTCCAGCCTACAATTTTCTCTTCTACTGCTACAATATGTTTCTTGTTTGGCTCCTGAAAACATAGAGCCCACAAAAACTACAATGCACCACATAGTTTCTGATTGCACAAAGAGTTGTATAGCAAAAAGCAGGAACACTTGGAACCTCAACAAACACTATGCGGCTGTACTAAGAAAAAACAGTTTACCTTAACTGACTGGAACTCTTGTACAAAATGAACCCAGGGTACTACTCTGTCAGCATTCAAACCAAGCTTTTCAGAGTAAAGGATCTGGGCCTAATATCATGTGCAACCACAACCTGAATAAAAAAAGAAAACACTGAATACTGAGACCTATTCTGTTTACATTCCTTCCTTCCGCTGATTTCCTACATATTGTTACATCAAGTGAAGGTTTCCCAAATTGGCTCTTTATAGTGCTGACTGTATTTAGAGAGGCACTGACAATGCGCCAGATACAGGGACGCCTGCACACTTTGTGAATTTAGGAAATTAAACTTTACATTCAAGTAGGCATTTGGCGCCATCATGCATTGCACCTGAAGCACAGTTTATAATATCAGTCCATGCTTACACACAGAAACAGTTAGGTTTTCTGGATTTCAGTTACATTGGTCACAGTCAGTTACATATGACACTGTAGCTTTAAAACCCATGACAAAGTAAGGCTGAGTACTAAGTGAGAGTTACATGCAGAACTGATAACCAAGATTAAAACTGTTGAGTAACTGCAGGGAGAGTAGATATAAAGCACTTCAATACCTTACAGGCAGAGCATACGGGAACATGGAGATGATAATGGTGTGCTTTGCATTTTCACAAAATGTCACTTTCATTCTAATTAAGGTCACAAACTGTCTAGCGGAAATCTGTATAGTATCAGGTAAACTTGCATTGAAATTATATTGAATCAAGGACATGCTGAAATACAAAAATGACATCAGCAATTGACCACCACATAGTTGCCAATGGCATAAACACAAACAGCTAATACAAGCTTCCTGCATGCCTATACATTTCTTATGACAGATTAGTTAACATTTGTGCAAACCATAGATTTTGATATTCTTCGGGAGAACACATGTAAATACTGTTTGTTCAGGTTACCCAACATAATACTAATACCATGTATACAGCTTATATACTGTAGTTTATTGCAATATCAAATAAATGTTATTTTATTTTAAAAGATGGCTAAGTTAAACTGTATGTTTTACTGAATTAATGGCATGTTCAATCTTAGTTGGCAGAAATTATAATTGCTCATTGCCACTTAACATTATTGGTTGAGGATGAACATTTGCTTTATACTGTGTGCATGGTTTGACCAGAAATAATGCTTTTTTTATACACTTATATGAAATTCAATCCAGTATATATAAACTTCTGGGCTATACTGTTTTATATTTACACAAAAGTTGATTCATTATAAAAACTTATCATTTTGTTTGAAAGTGTGCCTTCTCTGCAGATTACATCATTTATACTGTGTAGTTCAACCTATTTACAAATATATATATATATATATATATATATATATATATATATATATATATATATATATATATATATATATATATATATATATACAACATATTTGAAGTGAATATTCAAAAGGCAAACATTTTAAACACTGTAGATGGTTAAACATTAATAAGGCAACAAAACACATATATTTTTTAATCATTAAATTAAAAAAATCACACTGCAATACAAAATATTTTTTAAAGCAAAGACTGATAATATATATATATAATACTGTGCAAAAGTTTTAGGCAGGTGTGAAAAAATGCTGTAAAGTAAGAATGCTTTCAAAAATAGACATGTTAATAGATTATATTTATCAATTAACTAAATGCAAAGTGAGTGAACAGAAGAAAAATCTAAATCAAATCCATATTTGGTGTGACAACCCTTTGCCTTCAAAACAGCATCAATTCTTCTAGGTACACTTGCACAAAGTCAGGGATTTTGTAGGCATATAGTCAGGTGTATGATTAAACAATTATACCAAACAGGTGCTAATGATCATCAATTCAATATGTAGGTTGAAACACAATCATTAACTGAAACAGAAACAGCTGTGTAGGAGGAATAAAACTGGGTGAGGAACAGCCAAACTCAGCTAACAAGGTGAAGTTGCTGAAGACAGTTTACTGTCAAAAGTCATACACCATGGCAAGACTGAGCACAGCAAAAGACACAAGGTAGTTATACTGCATCAGCAAGGTCTCTCCCAGGCAGAAATTTCAAGGCAGACAGGGGTTTCCAGATGTGCTGTCCAAGCTCTTTTGAAGAAGCACAAAGAAACGGGCAACGTTGAGGACCGTGAGACGCAGTGGTCGGCCAAGGAAACTTACTGCAGCAGATGAAAGACACATCATGCTTACTTCCCTTCGAATCGGAAGATGTCCAGCAGTGCCATCAGCTCAGAATTGGCAGAAAACAGTGGGACCCTGGTACACCCATCTACTGTCCGGAGAAGTCTGGTCAGAAGTGGCCTTCATGGAAGACTTGCGGCCAAAAGCCATACCTCCGGCGTGGAAACAAGGCCAAGCGACTCAACTATGCACGAAAACACAGGAACTGGGGTGCAGAAAAATGGCAGCAGGTGCTCTGGACTGATGAGTCAAAATTTGAAATATTTGGCTGTAGCAGAAGGCAGTTTGTTCAGCGAAGGGCTGGAGAGCGGTACGAATGAGTGTCTGCAGGCAACAGTGAAGCATGGTGGAGGTTCCTTGCAAGTTTGGGGCTGCATTTCTGCAAATGGAGTTGGGGATTTGGTCAGAATTAATGGTCTCCTCAATGCTGAGAAGTACAGGCAGATACTTATCCATCATGCAATACCATCAGGGAGGCATCTGATTGGCCCCAAATTTATTCTGCAGCATGACAACGACCACAAACATACAGCGAAAGTCATTAAGAATTATCTTCAGCGTAAAGAAGAACAAGGAGTCCTGGAAGTGATGGTATGGCCCCCACAGAGCCCTGATCTCAACATCATCGAGTCTGTCTGGGGTTACATGAAGAGAGAGAAGCAACTGAGGCTGCCTAAATCCACAGAAGAACTGTGGTTAGTTCTCCAAGATGTTTGGGCCAACCTACCTGCCGAGTTCCTTCAAAAACTGTGTGCAAGTGTACCTAGAAGAATTGATGCTGTTTTGAAGGCAAAGGGTGGTCACACCAAATATTGATTTGATGTAGATTCTTCTTCTGTTCACTCACTTTGCATTTTGTTAATTGATAAATATAAACTATTAACATGTCTATTTTTGAAAGCATTCTTACTTTACAGCATTTTTTCACGCCTGCCTAAAACTTTTGCACAGTACTGTATATATATATATATATATATATATATATATATATATATATATATATATATATATATATATATATATATATATATATATATATATATATATATATATATATATATATATATATATATATATGAATATATGAACAGGTTTCAGAGAAGGTAGAACTCTCCGATACCATCTTCTACACTAATAATGATAACGATATCACTCCGAAATTACAAGACATTGTGATTTCCACTATTGATAACGCCATCCTAAAAAACCTGTTACCAGCATCTGCACAGAACCTCATTGTAGAAAACCCTTTCTATTTACTTCCCAAAATCCACAAACAAAACAATCCAGGTCATCCCATAGTATCAGCCTGTTTCTGTCCCACTGATCAAAAGTCAATACATTAATATAAAATGTTTCTTTTTTTTAAGGGATTAGCACATTTGAAGATGTTCCCCTATGACATCATTCTATTCTATTAAGACATTTCATTTGGAAGATTAGAACTAATTAGTTCCTGAGTGTGTACTGTAAGAGTGGAAACATCAGGCAAGTTACTAGTACTGTATTTCACACTGTATGAATTATGGAATGCTTTCAGGAATCTATGATGGTCAATTTACACTATGGACAAATAAATACCAAACAAACCTTTGTAAGTGCAACATTTTAAAACATTTCTTGAAAACATCATCATTGCAATTCTGTATTAGGAGAGAGCCTTTTGAGATCCTCAAGTATTATCCATATTTACAATATGTCAACTTAACAGTACACTGGGTGACCACTGCTGTAACAATAATTACGTAGATTTTGACACAATGCTTTTTTTGCCGCAGTTTTTTTTTTTCATATTATACTGTACTTCAGAATATTGTTCTAGCAGGGGCCTGGAACTTTAAAGGTGAGCTTTATTTTCTTTTTCACACTTAACATGGCTTTCAGTAAAAAGTGGAAATCAGTTACATTCTTATCTTGTTGAGTATTAAGCATGTATTTGTATATGTTTTGTACATTGCCCAAATGTGAAATTGTACCTCTTTATGGGTTTACTTCACCTTTACTGTTTTCTTTCTACTTATCTATCTTCAACATTAAATTGAGTTGAATGTACTCACACTTTTTTCCCACCTCAACTTGGTTCGCCATGTTCTGAATACCAACATTTCCATTGACAGGGTAGAATTAAATATATCATGCTTAACCTTTGGGCTATTTGCTCATATATCTATTATGCATGAATAGTTTTCATCAACCAACATACTATATAGAGGTAACATGTGTTTTTGTTCCTAAATAAAAAATTGCCGTACGACACTGGCATCACTTGGATCCTCTTTATGTTACTCCTCCATCAGATTGACTGGGCCATAGAAATTTCTTACCAGTGAGCAGGAGGATGATGGGAAATGTAGTTCTGAGAGGTCCATTTGGGTACATGGGAGGCCATCTTGAGGCAAGGAATGCAATTTAAAAGTTTAAAAAAGTGGTCAAAATGTAAAAATAAATAAATAAATAAAACAATACACACACCTTAAGTAAACTGTTGTAGCAACACATGGGAAAATGTAACACAATAAAATAAAAAAGGTCATTATGTGCCTTTTAAAGCATTTTGATATTGCTCTACTGCCAATAGTAATGTATGAGGCAGATTTTAAATCTCTTTCATTCTGATCCTAGTGGCAGATGGAAGCAGGGCATTACAAAATATCCTCCAAAAGAGGAACATGAAGTATTGAGTGGGACTGGGGAATAATTAACCATTGGGGAGAAACTACTACATGTTTGCAATCGTAACAAGAAGTAAGATGGACCCAACATTCCTTTATTCTTAATTCTTGGAGGTCAATCTAATTATTAAGGCTGTAAAGGGGATTGCTTATTACATGGTTAGCTGTAGGGTTATATTGACCACTCCATCTTGGCATAAAGAAATGTCATTCATGGTTCTATTAACAGCAGCTATATTACCCCGTTCCCCCCATTCCCCACCCCCAGGATGAAAATACATATTAGTCTCAGTGGACTGGAATGGAACATTTTATACTCTTTTGATTATTACTGGCTTGGGGTATCACACATAGTATCACATATCATGTAAAGTTCTTAAAATGTCAACGTATGTTGATTAAATCAGCCCCATTCTCTTCCACGTAACAGAAAATTTTGAAGAAACATAAAAGGAAGATTTCTTGCCTTCTAAAGTAAGAATGACTTATTGTTATATACCATTATACTAATTTTGGTATATTTCAATCTTTAATTCTCTGTTTAAACTCTGATGCTTTACTGGAAATGTTTATTGTTTACTTGAAACGTGGGTCAATCGAGTTTGGGTAACAGGAAAAAAGCACATTAAGAGTGTAAAAAGTATAAGCACTTTCAAACTTCAAATTAGTACCTGTCCTAACAAACTGTTAGCCTTTGTTACCTTTCCAAAAGTTATTTTTAGTGGAACCCAAAGTTCTCTTTGGTTGGATTGCAGTGATCCTTGGATGTGCCATTACCTAACACCTTCCGATGAGAATTCAGGCATAACTGAATTGAAATTTCTATTGAGATGGCCTTTCCATAAACTTATTGTATAGTCTGCTTAATGTTCCGCTCTTGTAATCAAAACTTGTCCTTGACCATAATGGCATGTTTTCATGCTTCCTGCACAGATGGAAGGCAATGCACAGTCTGGTTTGAGAGTGCTCTAGAGGCCTGAATGGTTCCAAGGCCAGCTTTCACTGTGAAACTTGCTACAGATGATACTAAAGGACAGCTAGTGCCCAACTTTGTTTGAACGTTGGCTCTCCCATAAGGGTACTTTTTATTTTCAAGACTCGCTGACCTGGTCTGTAGGTTAGGACCATTGGATTTCCCCTCCAGGAAATATGTCAGCATTTCTCCTTTTCCTTTCACACTGACCTTCCCCCGACACACAAACTCATAGTCGCACTTTGTGAGTATTCGATACACATCTTCAGTTATCTGGAATATAAAGGAAAGAGAAGTCACTCATGGTTAGTTTTTAAATGTAGGCTATATAAACTGCCATGTCGAAAGTGTTAAGACAGCAGACCTGAAACATAACAACTTGGGTCGGGGTTTTTTTTATCACCCCTTGTATTCCACTTAGACCCCTTACCGACTACTAAATATCTTGTTATCACTGAATAGATCATTGTCTCCTATTTTAATAAGCAAAATATCAATTTGCTAACAATACATAATGACTAGGGGTGGGACATTTATTATCCATTAGCCCCACTCAGATCCTTTGTTTACTAAATGTATTTGTAACCCTGTGACAGAAATACAAGTCTTGGTTGTAAATCTCCCTCCCAACCTGTGAGGGCGCTAAGCAGCGAGAACAGAGTTCTTTGGACGGGCTGGCCTGACAGTTCTTTTCCAGGGTCGGGAAGTCGGCCATTCTGGATGAAGGCGAGAACGCATTGACCCGGAAGGTAAACGATGTGGCAGCCACAGATTGGAGGTGGTTGCACTCATTTACCAAGGGGTCATGTGATACAGCATAAAAAGCGGATGGAGAATTGTAATCTGTTCCTTCGTTTTGGGGAAAATTTAATGGAGACCGGAAGGACCCGTGTTAAATGTACCGTGAGTGTTTTGTCTTTGTTTGTCTAACTGTTACTAAACACAAGTTCTAGAACTGTCGCCAGAGGCCAGCACCCACACGGATCATCACTGCACTAAAGCACACTATCGTTATATTCGCCACTAGCACTACTGCACTCACTAAAGGACTGGTGACCGTGTATGTTTTGTCTGTGTGTGTCTATTTGTTTGTGGATTTGTGTATTATCATGTGGGACTTCCCCGTGCATTATTTATACAGAGCAGTACCAAGCATTGAGTACTGCCTGTATTTCATTATTTTTTATGTTGGTAAGTTTCAACTATTGGATTAAAAATAAAAGAACCATCATATCACCAGTACTGTGTTTTTTTGGAGCACTGTATCACCTCTACACCTGTGCACTATAACCCACTTTGCCACAAACCCTCATTAGATAATCACCTTTCTTCACAAAGAAAAAAAAGGATTTTAATAAACAAAACAATTCAATTTTGAATTTTTAAAAAAAAATGTGTTTAAACAGCTTTTATTCCTTCACATACATCAATAATTGGGTAAATAATTTGTTTTCTCATCCTCTTAAAACAACATTGACTTTTCATTTTATACTTCCATTCTAACATGAAATAATAATGAAAATAGAGTAGAACTCCGAACAACCACGTCCAATCAACCATGCAGGTTCTCGCATGGTTTTCTTTCTCTATGGCAACCACTCATTGCACTGTTTTACCGCTCTCACAGCAACACTAAAAGCATAAATAAAGCAGTGGAAAGGACATTTTGATTCTGATGGTAATGAGGGACTGTGCACTCAAAAAGAAGAGTCAAGGCATTAAGCAGACTACTTCAAATTCCCGTCATCTTCATCTCCACCCCCATTTGGATTGAATTAGAATCAACACATTTCAGGTCATGGTATCTACTGAATGAAACCTACTTGTTTTATATAAAAAATGTTTGTTTACATTTGCAGTAAATGACATAAAACCTTATTTTTTTGTAATGCCAAAAATTATACTGCACTGTATTAAAATGTAGTCAATTCTGTGAGTTTTTGTTATAAAAATTGATCATTTTTATAACAAAAACTCATGCACAGTAAATGACCAAAAACATCCTTTATAAAATTATACTGAGGTAAACTACTGTACAGTAAATTCCGTAAGATCTTTTTTTTCTCTTATATGTTTATATTGTTTACATGCAAACAACACAAAACACACTTTATTCTAATGATTTTCTGTCAATGAAAGTTATACCTTATTAAAACACTGCTCTTTCATTCACTGCTCTTTTTTCTCGCACTTGTGAAAAAACTGTTGATTGGCAAAAGTCAAACCCAGTTTTTATAATGAACTGTTCCTGTATGATGATCATGATATTGTAGTGTTTCGCAGGAGGCAGAAAACTGAGAGATGCTTTGTTACATGGCTCCAATCTTTTCATTTTCAGATGCTAGCACAGCACCCACCAGAGTCCATTGCTCTGTCCGCTTCATAATATACAACAATGCATCCCTTGACAACCAACATCAGACATCAGACCAACACAGACACAAAATGGTGGCGCAGCACCTTCTTAGAACCTTAGCTCCGACCCTTATTCAAATCAGGGTACCACAGCTCAGGCACATCCCATTGGACATGAGCCGCACACTAAGACCAATGGGCACAGTCAAACAACAGCCAATGAGGACAGACAGATAACAAGCAATCACAGTGGAGACACAGAACACACACAGGCACACAGGCGGGGGGCACAATTACGTACAGGAATTAGAGCACAATCACACAATCCATATAACACAGATAGACAGCTGACATGGGTCGCTACAATATAAAGTGGGTCCAACTGTATTTAATCTTAAGCAAAAACACATTGGAAATGTGAAAAAAAACGCAAGTTATCAAAAGTTCCCAGCCATTTAAAGTTTAGATATCAAAAACACAAGCCAAGTTTCAAGAAACCATTGGGGCAACCTTGGCCAGCACCAAGCAAATAGGCACAACTGTAAAAGCGGTGGGAGTCAAGGTTGTTGTTTCCAATTGTTTCTACTAACTTGACTTGTGTTTTTGATGCAAGTTTGATCGCTTTTATTCTGCCTGAAAAACACAAGCCTCAAAAACACAAGCCAATTTCCAATGTGTTTTTGCTTCAGATATCACTTCTTTTTTCACTTAATGGATAATAACACACACACATTACGGGAATAGCAAAACTGTTCAACCTATATTGAGGAAATGTATTGCCGTTTGGATAGGGTAAATGTAAATAGTAGCCTAGTCTGTTGAAAGGAGTAAGATGTGAATCTGTGTAGCATAGTGGTTATGTAGTTGGAGTGAAAATATGACTAGTCAGGGTTTAAATCCTGCCTTATATATATATATGCACGTTAAAGTTATGTGTGCAAAAGTATGTTTGTTCAATGAAAGTGTCATTCATAGCAACTACATTTTACATTAAAAATGTGTTACACATGAATAAAACTATATACTGTATATATATATTTAAGTTTGCAATATAAACTCCATGTGGGAATCGAACCCAAGACTTACATCCAATGCAGCTTGCAATGCAGACGCCCTAGCTTTCACACCACAAAGTTTGTCCTTCCATTTTACATTTGCAAGTAATACAGCAGTAAAGTTACAGTTTTTAACCAGTAACGAGATTAACAAGATTTTTTAAATAATGATTATGTATTATCCCTATAGTACTGAAAGCTTTCATCTGATTTTGCAAACTATCATAATAAGCTTGATCCGTTCATTTAGTACAATGTAATGTTTTCATGTTTAGGAAGTAGTACTCAGGGAGGCGGTGTTGAATTCTCAAAATGTTTGTTTTATTTGAAACTAGAGAACATTCCTGTTAGGTGCCGGAATTCACAACACCAAAATAATAACCCTACGCTTTAGTCTTGGCACTTTCACTGCATGTTCTCTCCGGTCACAGCTCACACGCTCACTCAGTCACACCCTCAGTTTCTCATCCAAGTTCAGCGCTGGACTGTCTCCATGCACCCCCTTATATCACCTCCTATCATTTCCCGCCGCTGTCCGGCTCATCAACCAGTCACATCCATGCTCTGCAACCCCAAAAAACAGAAACGCACATTCTCCCCACTCATTCACCCACTCCCCCTTCCCATGCTAATTAACGACGTGACCCATTCCCCTTAGAACACATGTAACATAAATAAAAGATTGACGAGACAAACTGAACAGGCAACAAGTCCTGCAACAAAGAAATTGTCCGACTCGTTACAATATATTTTTTTAATTTAAAAATAAAAAATATATGAAAGAATGACGACCTTTACATACAAAAATCTTCAGTAATATACAACTGAACAAGAACTGTTGAGTATTTATTTTCGTTTCATACAATATTAAATGGCAGTGTTTATATCTAATAGTGAAAAAGACCTAAATAAATTTCAAGACAGATAAAGAAATGTCTATGTGTTGATTTATGTATTGATTTATTTCAATGTTTATTAATGTATTTATTTATGTTTTACTTTTACCAAATACATAGGCTATCCTTCAGCATAGCTAATTCTCAGAAATCAATGTTCCTTTTTGTCCATTGGGGACCACAAATAGTGTTACTCTCATCAACCAGTATTAAGAGAAGGAACCGTACTTCCTTGCACCAATAGGGACCAAAATGCGCGTTATACTGACAGGAGACCATGATTGTTCAGAGATGTTCCATTTTAAAACAGAAATAAATAATTTAATATAAATGATACAGACGTCAAAATAAATATGTCTCCGAGTATATTTCCATGTTGACAAAACAAGTTAATTGTCATTAAACTCGGATGTTCTGTAATATACATATGCCTGGATAAATATGCCTGGTGTCTACAAAACTCTGCAAAAAACAGGAGACAAAGGAGAAGGACATTTTTACCTTACTTTGGCGACTTATTTCTCTTACTGTATGACAGGTATTAACTTTTGTTTTCTACAATTCACTTAGAAGTGTTGGGAACTACAAATTAAAAGTGAAATGGTGCTTTTGGCTGATTTACTTTTGCTGCGCCAATACCCTGAAAACATGTCTTGCTGTATTGAGTCTGGTAGTTCTCACTGATAACTTGGCGCAAGGAACTACCGTTCCTCTCAACTTACCAATATTTAATTTTATTTTGGGGTTATAGATGTAACAATGTGTTAGTTAATTTGTGTGTATATATATATATATATATATATATATATATATATATATATATATATATATATATATATATATATATATATATATATATTTATTTATTTTTTTTCCCTTCAAGGGTGATAGTGTGCATTTTTCTATTTTATATTGCTTAATTTGTGTGTTATCTTTATTATTTATGCATTACATGTAGTGTTTTCTTTTTTTTCACAACGTAATCGTCTGTTTCATTGCCTTGTTTTGCATGAGAAAATTGCTGTTGATCTGTTTCCTTGGAGACCCGACGCACACTGTGTCTATTGGTTCAATTTCCCATACCTGTTGTGGAAATGCACGTGTGGCGTCTTTGAAAAGTGGGGCTCTGTTCTACAGGAAAAAGGTGGGGTTTTTTTTGCTATTTTGTACAGAGTTCCTGAGCTGGGAGAATGCATCTTTCTTGTTGTTTTGGAAATTAAGACTGTAGTCTTTCTATTTTGCTCGCCGACCGAGAGAGTAAGAACCACTGCAGCAGGGCATACTTATGCAGCGAAGGTTATCGTTTTGGTGAGCGTGTGTGACGTACGTAACTGTATTAGGTAAATTTCAGTTCGGGGTTATTTTTACTAGTAAGTTATTCTCCCACCTCAGGCGCTTTCTGGATAGATATTGTTGTTTGTTTGTTTTCTTTTATTTTTACACATGCACGTGAAATGTTTTTAAATTAAATGAACCAAAGCTGTATTGAACTTATAGTAGTCAAAAATAGCAATCTGTGTACTGATACTTTAACGCTAGTTTTTACAGCCTTGTCTCTTGCATTTAATTTTTTATATAATATATCTGTTTAACTTTAACCAGCAGAAAGAATCTAGCATCTGCTGTCTCTTGGAATAATTGAGAATTGATTGAGAGTTAAAAGCTTTGGACCTGGCTGATATAGTGGTCACAGGTCATACAGTTGTGTTTTTTTTTTTTCATTATTTCGTTTGAAGTTTAATTTAATTATTTTTTTGTTTGTTTTAAAGAAGAACTTTTGCTGTGATTATTTGTTTGAATTTGATTGTGTGAATTGTTTCTTTGCTGTGTGTAATTATCCAATTATTGATTTATTAATTTCACTTATGTTTTTAGTGTCTTACACTTGGTTAAGTTAGGAACTGCTTTGTCTGTGGCCCCCTTGTGCAACCTGGTGTTAACCTCCTCAAATCTTACCATTATTGACTGGCATTCCTGTAAATCTATCACGATGATTAAAACTTTTAGAATTCTGTAGAGTCTTTGAGTTCTGTTTTAATTGAATTTGAACAATAAAAGTGCAATTATTTTTTCTATATCTGTCTTTGTTGTGTTGTGTACGTCCTATCAGTCACTGATGCTCTGCCCAGTTAATTGCCTGTGCAGGAGATAATTGGAGGTCCCTCACCTTTCTTAAGGGTGGCGTAGTCAATAATCTATAATTCATTTATCTTTTGTTTATTAGCAATTAAATTCAAGTAGCACGCTACATATATTAATGAACAGATCATGTTTTGGGAGATCAACTGCATGTTTTTACAAACGCACAGGGCTCGGCCCCAATTATTATGGTTAATGTGGAGTTCTACTGTAACTGTGTTTTCACCATTAAAGTAGTTGGGTAAATCATTGATCAAAAATACCTACATCACATTAATGAATGAATCTGTTCTGGTTTTAATGTTTAACTCTGCTTACAATAGAAAATGTACTTACTTGTATTTTCCCTTGAACTCCAGTGCTGTCCATTCTGCTAGCTACATTAACAGTGTTTCCCCAAATGTCATATTGTGGTCTCCTGGCCCCAATGACTCCTGCCACTACAGGTCCAACATTGATACCTACAAGTGATAGATTTTACAGTGAGCTAAAATCCTATCATAGAAAAGAAGCTCCAGTCATTATACTGTACTTTCAAAATGGAACAAAATGAAATCTTAAATTAGCATGGAACAACCACCTTGAAGTAGAAACACATGAGTGACACAAATTACAGGCTTGTTGTTAATTTAAACACTCCTACATCTGTGTTTTAGGGAGGGGAAATGTCTTCAAGCAAGGGGTGGTTGATATGACATAATTAAAACCCATTTGTAGCCTATAAACTGGTCAACGTGATGATGTCATGGGCAGGGCTAAGGTTATTTGCAAGAAATAAATAAATACTCTAGAAAAGTGTTTGCTAGGTCATTTCCATTGCATTTCTCTACTTTACAAAAATATATAATTATTTTTAGTGAATAGCTAAACGGATTGACTGGTTTAGTAAAGCTTTAGGTAGATAAATGCATTGGAGCCTCAAACCGAATCCAACCTTATCTGTATTAAATGATACTTAGCACGTTCTTATGCTACTGTAAATTAATGAAACAGACTTATATAAGGGGGTGTTAAAAACAACTGGACATCCTTTTTCAGCATCCTGGTGTAATATGATTTCAGTCAGGACAATCTTGCATTAAATAACCACCTTTATTATAATACAAAATCTTACAGATTTCCAAAAACAATGAACCCAAACAATGGCTGAAGAAAAAAAGGAATAAGCACAGTTTCACCCTTTGGAGCATTATGGTGCCACCTGCTAAAAAACAAAGAATAAAATAATAAATCTATGCGACGTGTTCGACCCGGTGAAAACAAATATTAGGCAGAGGAGGATCGTATTGTGGGACATATTCCCTGAATATGATAATACATGAACCTCTATTAGAAATGTAACTGGATTCATTAATGAAACTGTGTGTCTTGAGAAACAGGGCAGTCTGCTGTGTCTTGAGAAGGAAGCCTCTGGCTTGCAGACATACTGAACTATGTGACCTACTGATTAGAGGACCAGCGCCTGGACTGGATTAGGCTGAGCGGACAGTTGAATTATGTACAGATATATCACACTTGCAACAACAAACGTTTTGACACAAGAAAGACATAAACTAGCGATGTCCAGTGGAAAAGGACATTAAAACATCAATGGACTGTGAGTTTAAAAAAAGGCAAGATACACAAATGATTTCATGAAAGCAGCTATTTAGCAGAGTGAAAAATATCCTGACTATAACTATAACTGACTATAACTGATCATTTTGCACTCCACATCGAATGCTAAACAAGGTGCTGTCACTCTGCTAAGCAAAGCTGAAACTCCGGGACTCTGCCTAAAAAGGGTACCAAGACGGGACTCTGCCTGAAAACAGACCCAAGACCAGGAAGCAAGCTGCAAGCGAGCCAACGACCACAAGCAACGAGACTGCGGCCTGGCTGGAGGACTGCCGTAAAACATACAGCGACTGTTATCAGACAAACCAGTCTAGGTCTGCTGTACACGTAAAACCACAGTATCCAAAAGAAACTGTGCCCTGCTACTTGCGTAACTAAAAGATTCAGCAAAGAGGACAGAGCGAGCGGGTGCTGCTGTGGATCCTATACCGAGGACTGAAGACTTTGTTGCAGCTGTTTGTTGATTCTGTTGAGAATTGACAGCTTTGTTGCCGAGTTTGATCCAATGTAGGATTGAAGACTTTGTTGCCGAGAGGAGAGTGTACTGGACACTTCAACAGACTGAGTTTCCAAACCAGCGGACCAAAAGTCTAAGCCTCAAGGAACTGTTGAGTATAATTCCAGTTGCATTTTCCTTTCATGAAACTAAATTAATTAATTGTAACACATTCACATAGAATTGAACTGTTAATTATTTAGTTTCCACACTTTGAGTGTGAAATAACTTTTAGTGAAAATTGATGAACTATATGTAATCTACCTCATATTGTTGTATGAAGAATTTATTTAAAAGTAAACTTGCCATATACTTAATCTAAATACCATTAATAAGCTTGATGTGATATATTCTAAGATTGTCTGCATGGTTTCAGTCTGAGGCTGTGATTGTATGTGGGCGTGTGTGTGTGAGCATGCTACTACATCCCAGCTTGCTGTTGAAGCTGCTGTTTTTGTGTGAGGAGACAGGCAGTGTCATATTTCATTGCCTGCTAGCCAGCATGAGTGTAGTGAGAGCTTTTTGAAATGGTGTTTGTGCGTAGAGATTTACTTTATGACTTTTCTGATTTCTGTTTATTATTTGTGTACTTAATAAAATACTACTATTGATTAACCCTTTGCGGTCCTATGTCGGACCTGAGAAAACCATTCAATGCCCAAGTGAGATCAATACGAGCTGAGAGAAGCCGGAAAAAAAGGGGTGTATCTCATGAATACTGCATCCAGCGCTCAAACAATTACACAGACATTTGCAGTGCTTTTTTTAGATATTATAGTAAAAAAATAATGACTTGGATCGTATTATTGTGGAGTTTGGATCCTTCAGGAGAAAGAGAAAGGATCCTTCAGGAGGTCCAGAAGCATTTAAACTAGAAAGGAAGGGGGGAGAAAACAAAAAAAACAGAAGGGAGACCACATCAAAACAAGGACAACAACTCAGATAAGACAACTATTAAATGTATCTATCTTAATGCTAGAAGTCTCAGAAACAAAATGTTAGAACTTGAAGCTACTGCACTAACAAGTAACTACGATGTGATAGGTGTTACAGAAACTTGGTTGTCTGAGAGTGATGGAGACGAATATAATATTAGTGGGTACACACTATATAGGAAAGACAGGCAGGACAGACGAGGCGGAGGGGTAGCGCTATACATAAGAAATAGTCTTGAAGCCCAGGTGTTAAATCAGGACAAAGAAAACAATGCAGAATCAATATGGGTCAGAATAATGGACACAAATTCAAAGGGCATAATAATAGGAGCATGCTATAGACCACCAAACTCAGGCGCTGAGCAAAATAATCTGTTGTACAATGACATTCGAAATGCGTGTAGAAAAGGAGAAGCCATACTAATGGGGATTTCAACTTCCCCGTATAAAATGGGAGAACCGATTGGGGGCACGACGGACGAAATTGAAATGGTAGAAATGACAAATGACTGCTTCCTAGCATGATTTGTCAAGGCACCGACTAGAGGGGAGGCATACCTTGATTTAATTTTTTCAAATAATGAAGACAGAATAACTAAAACAGAGGTCAGAGAGCCATTGGCAAACTCAGACCACAACATGGTCTCATTTGAAATATTTTTTAAAACCCTAAAAGTAATGACTAAAGCTAAGGTTTACAATTTTAGAAAAGCAAACTATGAAGGTATGAAACAGAGACTAACAGAAGTAGATTGGAGTAAAATAGAGAAAACATCCACAGAAAAAGGATGGCTGTTTTTTAAAAATGTAGTACTAGAGGCGCAAAATGATTACATCCCAAAAGTAGACAAATCTAAATCTAAAACAAAATGGCCAAAATGGTTTAATAGCTCAATTAAAAAAAAATATTCAGCGGAAAAAGGCACTTTACAGAGCGTTTAAAAGGGACCAAAAACAAAGTACACAGAAAGAGTACTTGGAACTGCAAACACAAGTCAAAAAGGAAGTTAGAAAGGCCAAGAGAGAGATAGAAATCAATATTGCTAAGGGGGCTAAAACCAATTCCAAAATATTTTTCCAATATTATAACAGCAAGAGAACATTCAAAGAGGAGGTCAAATGTCTAAGAGACACAAATGGCAAAATTATAGATGAAGAAAAAAAAAAAGCAAATATATTAAATGATTACTTTTCACAGGTTTTTACAAAGGAGGACACGGACAACATGCCCCACATGTCGACCTGTTCCTATCCAATTTTAAATAACTTTAGCATAACAGAGGCAGAAGTGTTAAAGGGGCTAGGAGCTCTTAAAATAAACAAATCCCCTGGGCCAGATGAGATCCTCCCAATAGTACTCAAAGAAATGAAAGAAGTTATTTACAAACCGCTAACCAAGATCATGCAACAGTCTCTTGACACAAGGGTTGTACCGACCGACTGGAAAATAGCAAACGTAATACCGATCCACAAAAAGGGAGACAAAACCGAACCAGGTAACTACAGACCAATAAGCCTGACTTCTATTATATGTAAACTTATGGAAACTATAATAAGATTCAAAATGGAAAATTACCTATATGGTAACAATATCCTGGGAGACAGTCAGCATGGTTTTAGGAAAGGGAGATCGTGTCTAACTAACCTACTTGACTTTTTTGAGGATGCAACATTGAAAATGGATAACTGCAAAGCATACGACATGGTTTATTTAGATTTCCAGAAAGCTTTTGACAAAGTCCTGCATAAAAGATTCATTCTCAAACTGAACGCAGTAGGGATTCAAGGAAATGCATGCACATGGATTAGGGAGTGGTTAACATGTAGAAAACAGAAAGTACTGATTAGAGGAGAAACCTCAAAATGGAGTGAGGTAACCAGTGGTGTACCACAGGGATCATTATTAGGTCCTCTGCTATTCCTTATCTACATTAACGACTTAGATTCTGGTATAGCAAGCAAACTTGTTAAATTTACAGATGACACAAAAATAGGATGAGTGGCAAACACTGTTGCAGCAGCAAAGGTCATTCAAAATGACAACATTCACAACTGGGCAGGCACATGGCAAATGACATTTAATAGACAAAAGTGTAAGGTACTGCACACAGGCAATAAAAATGTGCATTGTAAATATAATATAGGAGTCTGACGGAAATATAATGAGTTCTGGTTGTAAATCTCCCTCTCGACCTGTAAGGGTACTAAAGGCTTTGGACAGGTTGGCCTGACAGTTCATTCCCTGGGTCGAGAAGTCAGTCAGCCTGGAAGAAAGCGAGACTCCAGTGCGGGAATGTATTGACCTGGAAGGTAAACGAGGTAGCAGCTGCAGGCAATAGAGTCAGCTGAAATCGTTTACCAAGGGGTCATGCATAATCACATAAAAGGGGCCGGAGAATTGTAAATCTTTTCCTTTTTGGTTTGGAAATAGACCCGGAACTGTGTATTAAAAGTATCATGAGTGTTTGTTTTGTTTTTGTTTGTCTTGTCTATAATTGTTACTTGTGTGTTTATAGACGGCTAACACATTCCGGAGCTGTCGCTAAGAGCCAGCACTGAACCCGGAACGGCACTGCACTATTTGTCACTCTTTAAATTGTATCACCCATCACGAGCACTACAGCACGCACCAAGGACTGGTGACCATGGTTGTATATTGTGGGAGAGATACTGTGTTTATTGTTTAGGGCTGCAATCCCTGTTACTGTTCTCCATGTTTTACGCATTGCTGTGTATAACCGGAGTTTATTATTTGGTCACCAGACCTGGATTATAACAAAAATAAAACGTATATTTTTCCATACCGGATTACAAATCTCTGTCCGTTTATTCCTGCACTGCATCACCTGTGCACCTGTACATAATCAGCAACTAATTTGCCACAGGGAGATACTGAAATTGAAGAAGGAATCTATGAAAAAGACCTAGGAGTTTATGTCTTCATCTAGACAATGTGGGGAAGCTATAAAAAAGGACAACAAGATGTTCGGATATATTGTGAAAAGTGTTGAATTTAAATCAAGGGAAGTAATGTTAAAACTTTACGATGCATTAGTAAGACCTCATCTAGAATATTGTGTTCAGTTCTGGTCACCTCGTTACAAAAAGGATATTGCTTCTCTAGAAAGAGTGCAAAGAAGAGCGATCAGAATTATCCCGGGTTTAATATGCATGTCGTATGCAGACAGGCTAAAAGAATTGAATCTATTCAGTCTTGAACAAAGAAGACTACGTGGTGATCTGATTCAAGCATTCAGAATTCTAAAAGGTATTGACAATGTCGACCCACGGGGACGTTTTTGACCTGAAAAAAGAAACAAGGACCAGGGGTCACAAATGGGGATTAGATAAAGGGGCATTCAGAACAGAAAATAGGAGGCACATTTTACACAGAGAATTGTGAGGGTCTGGAACCAACTCCCCAGTAATGTTGTTGAAGCCGACACCCTGGGATCCTTCAAGAAGCTGCTTGATGAGATTCTGGGATCAATAAGCTACTAACAACCAAACGAGCAAGATGGGCCGAATGGCCTCCTCTCGTTTGTAAACTTTCTTATGTTTTTATGTTCTTATGTATTAATGATACTATAGATTTCCTGCCTGAAAACTTTGCAAGCTTTATATTTTTTCTCTTGTTTCAGTTGATAAAAATAGCATGCACAGTTTAAAGCTAAGATCAGAACAAGAAAGGAGAGTTCAGCTATGGCCAAAAGTTTTGCATTAACTAGATTTTTTGGATTGAGACATAATTTAAAAATTACAGTAAAAAAACTACAGTAAAACGTCACAAATCCGAACATCAATAATCCGGACTAATCAAAAATCCAAACAAAGTTGATGACCGCCGAGATTTTGTAGTACTGTAGGCCCTATACGTAGCTTCAGCCAATCAGAGATTAGTTACAGCACAGATTACCTGTGAAACATAGGTACATGCGCAAAACATGTATTAACTGTAAAAGGTAAAGCTACTTTAATTCAGTGCCAGTATTTTAATATACTGTATATCATAAAAAACAAGATTTTAATTACAATGACTGCATTGAAACGAAAGAAAAACACTGAAAGAAAAACTGACAATTCTTGAATTGATCATGGTGGCAGTCAAAGCATGATTGCAGACGATTTTGGAATTGGTAAAAGCACAGTTTCTGATATTAAAAAAGTCATAAAAAGCTTGAAGCATTTATGCAGAACGTATATTCGTTGAATGCAAGGAAACAAAAATCACTGCAAACGGCAGATGACAAACCTTAGGATAGTGCAATGTTGTCCTGGTTTTTGCAAGAATGATCCTGTGGCACTCCACTGTGTGATGTAATTCTTTGTTAACAAGCAAGGATTCTTTTATGAAAATTCAGGAAACTAATCCAGCTATTTATCTTGAGAATGTTACCGGAAGCACAGGCTGGCTAAAGCGTTTTAAAGAATGTCACGGTATTAGAGAGCTAGACATCAAAGTTGAGCAATTGTCTGCTGCCACGTCGGGAATTGATTCTTTCTGTGAAAAACTAAAACGTTATGGAGGAACACTTAAGACATATACACATCAACAGTTTTAATTTGAACAGGAAAGTTCAGCGTGTATTTAAAATGTCAGGGTTCAGGATTAGAGATGGAAAACGAGTTTCTCCCCATCACATTCCCCTTCTGGCATTGCGCTATTGTAGATGTGAGAAAGAAAGTCCGCTATTTTGTTCTGACTGCTTGCTTGGTACCAGATGGTGATACAGTAAGGCTGCATAGCTAAGAACCAGCGAGTGATCCTCGCATTTGAATCCTGCATCTTCCCCAACACCTGCAGTGCATGGTGGGCCAGTCCCCAGGGTGAGCTCTCATCCCAGCAGATAGTATCGAAAGGACTCCAAAGCCCACTTAATGACTAAACATTCCTTTTCGACTATCGAGTATGCGGTCTCACAGGGAAACAGTTTCCGGCTGATGTACGGTACTGGCTGCAAGAGTCCTGGATCTCCTTGTAGCAAGACTGCAACAAGACCCACTCCAGATGCATCAATTTGAACCACAAATGTCTCACTGAAGTTGGGACTACAAAGGACAGGTTCCTGGCACATAGCTTCCTTTAAAACTCTGAAAGCTTCTTCACAGTTATCTGTCCAGCATACTTTATTGAGCCCAGATTTCCTTGTTAAGTCGCTTAATGGGGCTGCTTTAGTTTCAAATGCAGGTATGAATTGTCAGTATCACCCTAACAAACCAAGAAAGGATCTTACTTGTGTCTTGGTAATGGTCTAGGACAAGTCCGTATGGCTTCCTCTTTCTCCTTTTGAGGTTGAATTTTCCCATATCCCACGACATATCCTAGATACTTTTGTCTCACGTTTTGCCAGTGGACACTTTTTTGGATTGATAGTGAGGCCTGCAGCTTGAATCTTCCCCAGCACAATTTCCAAGTGCTGAAGATGCTTTTCCTAGGACTAACTATAGATGACTATGTGTGACAGAGAAAGAATGAATCTTGGTTATAAATCTCCCTCCTGACCCGTGAGGGCGCTGTGTAAAGGGAAAAGAGTCCCCCGGGCTGGATGGTTTGACAATTCATTCCAAGGGAAAGGTGAAAGTCGGCCATCTAGAAAGGGGGTGGAGCTATGGTACACCAAGTTATCACTCCAAAAGGGAAGCGATGTGGCATCCGTGGATTGGAGGAGAAACGGTTGCACTCGCTAACCAAGGAGGCGTGACTGACGGTACAAAAGGGGACATGGCTAGGTGATCTGTTCCTTTTGTTATGGTTAAGGTCGAACCATGAAAGGAGAACTGTAAAATAACCATGAGTGTTTTGTTTGTTTGTCGTGTCTAATTATACTTGTTTGTTCTTGTTAGACAGCTAATACGATCTAGAGCTGTCGCTTAAGGCCAGCTCCAAACCCGGACAACACTTCACAACTGTACACAAATAAATTGTATTTCACCACTGTGGTGGATGCTTGAGGCAATTCCCAACAGGCAAACCATAAACATGGCAGCCAACAGTTCCAATCCTTTACATTCTCTGCAACAAACATCCGCAACATACTCTTCACAGTCTCATTGAATCGTTCAACCAGGCAATCTGTCTGAGGATGGTAAGGTGTGGTCTTTATCCCCCTCAACCCTAGTTACTGATATACCTGCCTCAACATTTTTGATAAAAAGTTGGTGCCCCGATCAGTTAAAACCTCCTGAGCATCAACGCTGCTGTTATCTGCCTAGCCTTAATATCTCAAAGGAAATACCTCTGGATATCGAGTAGCATAATCACACATGACTAGTATATACTGATTACCCACTCGGCCCCTCTTTAAGGGTCCCATGATATCCATGGCTATCCGATAAAACGGAACATCAATAACAGACAACGGCATCAGAGGTGAACAAGCTACCTTTCTGTTGGATGAGATTTGGCACTATGGGCAATTCGTACAATACTTCATCAAAAAAAACTGGATAGGAAAAATAACATGACAACGAACGTGCTGCATATATTGCCTTTATTAAAGTATGCCAGATGCCCTTGGATAACTGAGTTTTGGGACTGTTTCTAATCAATTTCTACCCCTAATTATAGTATGTGGGATTGATTTACTTTTTATTTATGACTATATACATATATTGCTTTCCTTTCTATATTAACATGTTTTGTTTCCTTTTTGTTCTTTATTATGTTATTCACTTTGTATGCTTATTTTTAGCATATTTTTAAGAATCCTATGAACTTTTCTAAGTAGCCACATCAAATTTTTCAATTAACTGTAAAAAACAGATTGTTTCTGCTTCCCAATTAAACCTAATTCCTTTAGAACTTGGAGAACTGTACAATTTAGAAGTTGGCATGTTTTCAGAAAAAAACAAACAAAAAAAACAACAACAAACAAAACAGAAGCAGTCTGGGACAATTTATTCAGTCACGTGTTTTCTTTTTATGGGAATATACTCGGTTCCATTGAATTTATGCATATTAATGTGCCTTGATTTGCACAAACTACTGAATCGAATTTCCAAAATACTATAGTCTACAATATTTTTAATTTGCATAATAGTAAAATGTATGCAAATTAAGCCTGTTTCCATTGGGCTATCGCATATTTTTGGTTTCAATGTTTCCTTTTAGCGAATTAACAGCTCCAATGGAAACATAGCCAATGTTGCTATTGCTATTTTTTTTATAGGCATTGTTATTACTCCTTCAAGTGCTTATTTAAGAGACAATGGCAATGGTTATGTGAAATCACTCACTTATCCCAGATTTAAAAATAGATGCTTACCAACTCTTAAGACAAAGTCATTATATGACTGGTAGTTGATTTCATCTAGTACATTAAACATCTCTATAGCAAAGTCTGCCACTGTGCTTAGGTGAGTGTAGATTGATTTTTTGGCCTGAAAAAAAAAGCCCTTGTTAGAAATAGTAGACCTTTTACATTAAAGTGCTGAAAAACAAGTCAATATAACAAAATGAACCCCTACTCCCCAAACTGTACTACTATGGTACTACATGTAGATATTTACCCTAGCCAGAGTGATACATTTCAGTACAGTAATATCTAAATGCATGGAGCAGCTATGATGGCTTAAGAAAAAAAAAAAAAAAAAGTTAAAGTGTCGAGCTCAGAAAATAAAGATTTTAGGATCTCAATTTCAAATTGATTTATTTAATTTTTCCACACCGCATGCCTCAATGAGCCACCATAAGGGTGGGAGTAGGATCTTTTTATTGTTATATAAAGAAAGGTTAGCATGTTCTGTGTTGCAGGATTTTATACGGACACATTGGCATCTAGTGAATTGACCTGACAGTGGCGTATGTGATTACCTCTGTCGTTTAAACAATTACAATAGGACCCTTGGTGCCATTTTATAATGTTATACATATATAAATACACATTGGTACACACATGACCCTATTTTAAAACTATTTAGTGTGTAAAATAGTTATGTCATAATTGTATCGATTTATTAGTTCCGATCTACTGAAATCAGAATGTGACTTTTGTTACTGTAGAAGCACTGGCTGCATCAGCCAGGGGAGTCCAAAGGCAAGAATTTACAGATACAATGAATTCAGTGAAGAAAATAACTGTGAACATAATAATGTGTATTTGCTATATGCTAATCACCTATTACACATTAAAAAGAGACTGGCTTTATTTCATGTGACCGTGGTCTGTTGTGGCTACTTTTATACTTGTGTACACAACTTCATCATTTACTAAAGCCTGCTTCCTAACCACTGCTGTTAAAACCTTAACGAATAGGGACTGTTGCTCTCTTACCTTGGTTCCAGTTGTAGGCACTAACCCCACTGCTGCCATGTAGGTGCTGCCAATGGTTTTAATCTTTTCAATATCCTTATAACAATCTTTGTCCATCAGCTAAAAAATAAAATGGTATATACATCTAAAACTCATACAATGTAAAATTATGTTATAGATGTCAAATTACATACTTCAGTAGTTTAGGACAAAAACCCATGCCAAAATGTGTGGTATAGAATGGTATTTATTTGATGAGTAGATGAAATGTTTGGCCTCAAGCCCACTCTGTGGGGGGGTTGAGCATGAACATAAGAAAGATAGGCTTCTGGTTAACTTATGTGAGGTATGTTGGAAAAGCTGTTCCAAAACTCAGTTTAATGTGTTTATTGTCTTTTGTGTGAAAACAGTTCTGTCTATTCGCTGCTTCTTTACATTTTTTTAGGCCTTAATTTCTAAACTAGTTTCCAGCTTGAACAATTTGTCAGTTTTGCAATAATATTCTCCTTTGTAACAGCCACTTAAACTTTAGTTTTCTGAAGTAAAAGGATATGAAAATGAAATGTTCCTCCATTGAGGTTCTTGCTGTTATTTATCAGACTAATCTGTAATACAGACTTTCAGATCAAGGTAATACATTATACGGTGCATGAATAAAAAATACTTACCTCATCAAAATCAGCAATGATTTCATTTAATAGGCGCAAGCATTCCACACCCATGTTATTGCCATCCAGCTCAATATAGAAATCATTGAAATTGGGAATGGAAGCAAACATCACACCCACTTGCGAATACGATTGGTAGTAAAGATCCTGCAACCATGGATAAATCAAGTTACATTGTTTTCGATATTTTCCTCATGTGGCAGCCATGAGTTGAGCTACAGTTGGCAATGGAACACTTTCCTTGACTATCAGGTAAAGAGAGTAAGTTGCTTACTCTAGTTCACAGATGTTTTTCAAAGTCTGATTTGCCTCACCACAAGGCAACCCAGTGTACTCCTTTAGAGTCACCATTAACCTCTTTATCCAGGAGCTTACAGCGATGTGCATTTAGATTTGACTTTCAGCTAGCTACACAGTACCATCTTCACTGTGAATCTGACACTGAAGATGCACTCGACTAAGAATATATTATTAAAGTTATTGTCAACGTTTTTGTGTTTTTCTTCTGATATATTTTCTCCACTTGAAGGTACAAAACTATAGAGAAGCTGTCTGCTAAAAGAGCCACTAATGCTTTAATTTGCTGTCTCTTAGGAGAGTCCCAATAAGAACTTCCTACTTTCCTGAAATAAGAGAGGTATAATGGGAGTGATGGTTCTGGACTGCCTCCAGGGAGCACTGTAGGTAAACTAAGAATTGGTATTGTTAAGGAAAAACAAAAGAAAAACATTATAAAAAAAATGAATTTGCCAGATAGTAATCTAAATAAAAAAGAAATACTATAGTTGCATCAAAAAACATTATAGGTTCATATATTATACTGCAGTCCATACTCTAATACAGGGTGATTAGAAAGTAAGTTTACCACATCAATGCACCATATCTCACAAATGGTAGGGCATAGGAAGGTGACATTGCATACGGTTGTTAAGGGAACCATGGGGATGCAAATGCTACAGTTATTCATTTTTGTCACTAGGGGGCACCACTGTGACCTACCTCTGATAATGACAAGTGTTCAATATGTGCTCCTCCACGATACAGAATGAATTGCATTTGTGTGACAACTGACATTACGGCAGCATTACGCATCGCATCAGGTATGCTGGCCACCTCCTGGACAATGGCATCCTTGAGGTCCGGAATTGTGCAAGGGTTCCCTCGGTACACACGTGACTTCAGGTACCCCCATAACCAGAAATCCGCTGGTGTAAGGTCCGGTGAACGAGGTGGCCATTCACAAGGAAAGTGACGTGAAATGATTCTGTCCTGAAAGTGCATGTTTGAGGTCCCCTTGCTGATGGCTCTTCAAAAAAGAATGGACTAATAACAAAGTTAGCCATAAAGCCACACCACACTGTCACTTTAACATCACGTAGGGGTCTTGCAAATGTCTCAGACCAGATAACGCAGTTGTTCAGACTTCCTGACAGGATGAAGTGCGCTTCATCTATCCACAGGATATTAGCAGGCCACTGGTCATTCAATTCCAGCATCCCAAACAAAGTGACCCTGGGATTGAATATGCAGGGTCTTCTTCATCTTGCCCTTCTCCTCCAAACGTGTTCCTGCCTCTCCTCAACAAGAGCCAAGTGTGGCCGCATCAGGAAGTGTACCACAGCAGCCATCCTGAAGCCAATGACAGGTCTCTGCAGGTGTGTGCTTTTATACAGCTCTTAATTACTCGCTTCTACAGTGGTTTGCACCTTATAAGAAGAGGTGTAAAGTTTTTGGAGGGTCAGCAATTGTCTCAGTGCAAGACAAAATCCTTACATCACATTATAATCTTTGCGCCCGCTTAGTATCCAGATCCCGTTTAATTCCATGCTCTTTTCTTCATTTGAAAGTATTTTAATATAATTTTAATGGATTAATGATGGCAAAGTTCAAATTTGATAGCGGGTGCAGAATGCCAGGTGAGCACTATTCTTTACATAGACCACATTTTTTGCAGCTGCTAAAATCAGACTTTACGGCTGCTAAACACAATGTACGGACGCATTATGAGGGTTTTGCACCTGTAAATCACTTCGTCTGTATCCTTATATCTACCCCTAAGTATTTTGGTTGGTAATATAGTTTTAGAAGCTGGCTTATTATATTATATTATAAAGATGTGAATTTCACTTACCATATTTCTTGGGTTGGACATTAAAAAGTGCTGTGCAACGTGTGCAGGAAGTAGGTTAAATAAAATCCTTTTGTTGTCAAGCTTTACTCTTTCCATGTCATCTCTCTCCTCTTCTGCCTTAAAGAAAAATTACATATTGGTGTTGTTCAAACATAAAAGAATGTTAAACACTCAATCCATATTAGACCTTGTAGCAGGTCGATTGAGTGTGTATCTAGTGTTGGTATAATTTGTATGGGAAAATGGGTTTATTGTGTGTCGTTTTGGAGTTGTGCCGGCGTTTCAACTCCACCCCCCAGTTGTCTCTCTGTACTTTGTAAACAGCGGTGATCCACGCACGTGACATAACATCCTGTTACAGACCTTTTAACTGTATGTTAAGAACCTCCATATCAAGCATTTTACTGATTGCAAAGAATGTCAGTTTATAGGAGAATCAGCTGGTTGTTACTAACAGGAAATAATTCTCTGCAGGGGTGAGGAAAATCTCATTCTCCGGGTAAAAATGCTAAATTTACTAAAGAAGGCCTGCAAACAGGGTTTTTTTTTTAACCTAGTTTAGTACCAGATATCACCAAATTTTAGTGCAGCTTAGGATAGCCTTGTATAAAGAACTGCCAGGAAAGTATGTATAATACAGATAGTAATGATGACTGAGGATTGAACCCCAGGCTCCAGGTTCAGAAACCAACGTGTTATTGGACATGCTAAAAGACAGGATCTATACAGTATATGACTTAACTGAAGTCATCTACCGTATATATATATATATATATATATATATATATATATATATATATATATATATATATATATATATATGTACATGCACATGCTAACTTCACTAAAACTAACCCGTCTTATAACGAACACCTGTTTTTAACGACGATTCCAACAGCAAGAACCGTTTTTTTCAATGCAAATTAGCCCTATTAGATACAACAATCTCAGTACTGATTGGCACTGAACTTTCTCCAGTGTCAAGTGTGCTATTCTCTGAGTGAAAACAAAGACCATGGTTGACTAATTCAAAGATAACTCTAATTCAAAGATGATCTATTGTAGTACGAATCATGCATGACGAATGCAATCGTTGCCTGTCCGTCATCTTCACACAAACTGCAAACAGGCAACGGGCGTGAGGAGCAATCTACGCTAGAGAAAGGACATATTCAGCATGTAAGCGTACATTCTTTCCTTTTTCATTTCTTTACTGTTTTCTTTTAAACATACCTGTAGCAGTGTTGGTATAATTTAAATGTGGAAACAGGTTTGTTTTGTGTGCTTTTTGGAGTTGTTATATTTGATCAAATGATTGTTTACAGACAGGCGCTCAATTGAGACTGCTAGGTTTGGTTGAGAGGAAGGGCAGCAAGTGATTGGCTGTGCCGTTCCTCAATCAATTGTAGCAGGTTCCTGGAGCAGGACGCCTCGTTCAGTAAGGCTAGCGCTCGCCCTGTGTGGCACCTTTTTATTTGTAGTTTTTGTACTGTGTTTTATTTTGCCTTTTGTACAGTCTTCTGTGTATGTCCTCTGTGTGCTACCATTGTTGGTAGCGTCACATGACCCTTTTGCTTACTTTCTGTTTTGTGCTTAATAAATCCTGCGTGCCTGTGCCTGTGCCAGCGTTTCAACTCCAACTCCAACTCCAAGTCTCTCTGTCTTGCAATGCAGTTACCCACACGTGTGAAACGAGTATCTTGTCACAATGCAGTTTAAATGTTGATCCATGTGAAGGAATCTTCATAAAAGTACTATGTATTGATGTTCAATTCAAGTTTGCTGTTTTGTCATTATTTTGATACAGAAAAATGCCAAACCCTATTATAGTGAACACCCTGATATAATATCTATCTATCTATCTATCTATCTATCTATCTATCTATCTATCTATCTATCTATCTATCTATCTATCTATCTATATATATATATATATATATATATATATATATATATATATATATATATATAGTGTGTGGGAGGGTGTGTTTCAGACAGGAAGTTAGGGCTTTGGGACCCTGGGGAATAAGGGATAATGCACTCCATCTTGGAAAAGGGCAAAGTGAAGCCAGGGGGCTGATTATTAGTGTGGGTAAATGTTGATCAGCTGCGACTGATCAGGTTGGGGAATAAAAAGGCCAGTTTGTGTGCCCTATGATGGGGGTTTGGAGAGAGTTGTGGTGTATGGAGAAGGAGAGGAGAGGAGAGAAGAGTGGTGGTGGTGAAGAAGAAGAAGAAGAAGAAGAAGAAGAAGAAGAAGAAGAAGAAGAAGAAGAAGAAATACAAACAAAGAGCTCTGATTTGTAAATTTAATTAAAATAATGACTGTTTTTAACTTCTTGTTTTTACATTGGACAATTTGATACATTTTCACTTTAATGGGACAAAAAGAGTCAATAGGAATTTCACAAAGTCATTTGTCGATTAGCCATGGAGAAACATACTCAATGAAGTCACATAACTTGAAATAGACTCAGGAATTTAATTCACTGGCTTTTAGATATTCTTACGTTGTTTATTTATCATTTTGTTATAGGGTTTCTACCCTTTTTAGGAAAAACAAATGTGCTAATGACACTTGGAATAGGCATTGTGAATTTGTCCTGTTCTCAGGTGATTTGAAGATGGGGGAACAGGACGGGACTTAATAAAAGCGGGGAAAACTCAGGTAAAACCATCTATGGTTGTGGATCTATGAAGGTAAATGGTGAAGATAAATGCTAAGTCTACTTGAATAAATGCAATGTTATTTGTTTGGGTCATTCCATATTTATTTCCAATACTGTACATATTCATCCTGTTCTGTTAGTCAGCCCATTTTTATATGTTTTTAAAGTACTGTATCTAGAACGTGTACACTAGCAGTAAGTGTTACAAACCTAGATTTTAGAAAGTAAGTTGTGATAAAGAGAGAAAGGATCAATGTTGTAAATCTCCCTCCCAACCAGAAAGGGCGCTGTGTAAGGGTGGTGGTATGCTGCTTGCTAGATGGGCCACCTTGACAGTAGGTGGAAATCGGAAGGTGACCATATTAGGGGGAGCGCGTAGTTGCAAGTACCCGGAACGACTCCATTGCAATCAGCTGCGGGCCGGCCCTCTATTGGAGAAACCATGGCGACGGGTTGATTGCAGGGAGGAGTTTTGTGGGTACAAAGGGGAAGCAGCTACATCATGCGCTGAGAACATAACCACAGCCGGAGTGGTTTGTTTATTTTTGTTACGTGCTTGTGTTTGTGTTTTGGAGACAGCCCAACTAACTGGAGCGGTACCCTCACCTCACAACACCAGCAGCCCCTGCGGATTGAAGATCACACTTTCGTGCACGGGACTGTGGATTGGGGATTATTGAATATTGTTTGTTTCTTTTGTTTTGGTCTGCAAGCCAGCCGTGTTCCCCCCGATAGCATTGCTGGTAGAGGGGTGGGTCTTTTTGTTTATGTTTAATAAACACGGACGTTTATTGGGAAATTTACTGTTTGGACTGTTCATTTATTCGCCACACCACTCGCACCTGTCACAAAGATGAAGATATTTTGTTACATTTTTCCAGAGCCCATTGATTGGTTCATGTCCCCCAGGAAGTACAACTTAACACATGAAAGGGCTGCCGCTTAAAAAGGACAAGTTGAGTGGCCTTACATCTAATTCCATCATGCAAATAATGTGAAACAGTTGCCTTTGATCCAAACTGAGAAGACAACCATTGAAGAATTGTGTGTCTCTCTTTCACTAAAGTGGTTTTCATCTTGATATAACTTTCATGTTTCCTCCTTCATCTAAATCAGGGGGTTCTCAAACCCGGTCCTGGGGACCCCCTGTGCCTTCTAGTTTTCATTCCAACTGAGCTCTCAATCACTTAACTAAACCCTTAATTGAACTAATAATTTGCTTAATTAGACCTATTTAATTGTTCTAAAAAAGATGCCCATTTAAAATATTACAGCTAACTTAAAAACTTCAGGGGGTCCGCAGGACCGAGTTTGAGAAGCCCTGATCTAAATAATGTTGATACACTTTGCAATGTTAAAGGATTAAATAATAAAGTATATCTTTACCAATCTACAGTACTTTAATCTCCAAGCCTCTTGATGATTTACTCTCTCTAAGAACTCTCTCCAATTCTAAAAATAAATTGCTTTGGAATCACTCCCCTAACAGATGCAACATTAAAGCGTATTGCCTTTTTATTATTCTCAATTTTCCCTGCTTTGCTAATTCATGGATTATGTATGTTTTGTATCTACAGAAATCCATAGATTAGCTAAAGCCATGTATTATTGGCAAAATATAACAAGTAAGCATTTACCTGAAAGGATCATTACATGGTCTCCTTCAGTGCCTAAACTGGCATGCTTACAATGCAGACACACTGTAAGAGTAGCAGTGTTTATTTGTCCTTATAATAGGTCCAATATGTGGGTTGGGTGGTAATCTGCTGCTGTTTCTTGTGATACTTAAACCACATAAGGTTATTTACTCTATTTGATTTACTTTTTGTTTCAGGAAAAATATTGTGATTTAGAATTCATGCATCGGGACACAGAATATTTTGATAAAGATTGTTGGCATGTATGCAAAAGCATTTTATATTGTGAAAAAATATATGTAGGATTTGCAGTTGTTTCTAAGTGAAAATTACACTAGGGTCAATTTTAATGATCCAAACAACAGTATATCAACATTTCTGTTGCCCTTTAAATCTACATAATAATAATCCTACTGGTATTTTACAATATTAACATTTGTTTAAACAATAGTAGCTTCCCTTACTTTACAGCTCATGGTTATTGTTAGATTAAATCACTTGGGCGTACAGCCTAGGATATTAGAACTGGTTTGACCAGTGTTAAAGTACAGGCAAGACTAATCCCTGGCAAACCGTCAATCAGAAAGAATCAAAGTAGTTAATTGCCTTTATGAATATAGCCTCGATTTAAGTATAATTTGGCTTTTCTGTTCTGTACCACATCCGAAAGAAAAATTAGGAAACATTATAACTAAATACATTGATCAAAATCTTTAAATGGGTTTATAAGTTTCCTTATTTAATTAACGTATTTCATTAATATATTATTAACTTTTTGAAATCCAAGACTAAAGCTTGACAAGCAACTATGTCCTGTAGTAGTGGGTAGATGTAGCTGGTAAACAAGTGTATTTATCAGATAATAGCCAATTAGCCATTTTCACTCAGCATAACTATTAGATGTACATTATAACATAACATTACAGTAGCTAGATTCTCAGAGCTCTTTAAACATAATCCTGTAGTGCAATATACTTCAGATAATGTACTGTAAACTCAAATACGGTACTATGCTTAGTGTACAAAAGCTTAATGATTTGGCCCACAACTGATTTTAAAATGACATTTCTGCTAAACTCTTTGGGCCTCATTTACGAAAGGGCATTAAATTTTATTGTGCATGATAATTTCAATTACTGTGCACGTTATAATGATTTCCGTATTTACTATTGTAATTTTATTAATTATCGTGCAAAATAGTGGCCATATTATGGTGCTGTGACAAAGTGGCTGAGTGGGAACAGGTGCAGAAGTAATGCAGTGCAGTAATAATTAATCAGACAGAGCCTTGTAATCCAGTTTGGAAAGTGAAAATTATTTTTATCCAGGTCTAGTGACCAATAAACAATAATCCCCCGGCAATACACAGCAATGTGTACAGCACAGGGTAGACAATAATGGGCTTCTAGACCCAAAACAATAAACAATACGTATCTGTCCCACAATAATACAGACACGGTCACCAGTCCTGGGTGCTTGCAGTAGTGCTCGTGGTGGGTGATACAGTTTATTTTGTAGTGCAGTGTTGTCCTGGTTAGTGCAAGACAAATTACACAAAAACAAACAAACAAAACACTCACGATACTGAAACAGTGGTTACGGGGTCTCTCACAGTCCTTCTCAGTTCACAAACACAAACCAAAGCGAAGGAACAGATTACGATTTTCCTTCCCCTTTTATGCTGTCACACATGACCCCTTGGTAAACGAGTGCAACTGTCTCTCCAATTTGCAGCTGCCACGTCTTTTCCCTTCCGGGTCAATGCGTTATTGCAATAGAGTCTCTCCCCCTTCCTGGCTGGCTGACTTCCCTTGAACCCTGGGATAGAACTGTCAGGTCAGCCCATCCAATGAACTCTGTTCTCGCTGCCTAGCGCCCTCACAGGTGCACACTAATTTTATTGTGCCATACTATGGTAATCAGAATGAATATGTGATTTGTATGGTAATACATGTTAATGTATTTAAATGAGGCACCCCGATCTGAGTAATGAGATGAGCTTCATTCACATCGTATTTGCTAAAGGGCAATAATTGTATTGTGCACATTAAAGTGAGCGATAATTAGTTAGTTTGGACACCAGGCTTTAACCACTGATAGGCATGCAATTTAAACTTTTTTTTTTTTTTTCTGGCCTGAAAACTAGTGATGTGCAGTTTTATTCTTTTTACTGACTTGATTTGTTTGATTAATTCAGTTTAGTGAATCAACTCAACAGATTTGTTCGTCTGATTCACTGAATGACTAACATGATTGTAGAAGGGTGGTGGGTAGTTCACTGACACACACAGGAGACACAAAGGTGATTTGGGAACACCGCACAGATGCCCAGTTTTATTATGGGAGCGTAATTTCTTTTCACCCAGTAGAGGGCGCTGTTGTCTGTGGTCTGTCTTATCAGCGATGGTACAGACAGAGCCACGACTATACCGGGAGCGGTACAGAGTACAGGTGCTCAAACACAGGAATAATCAAAAGGCGAAAGGAACAGGGAAAATAAAGCACAATAAACAAAACTACAAAATAAAAGGTGCTGCGCTCGGCAGCTTTCCCCAACCGTCGCTACCCGCACGGCCCGGGTCTCCGTCCTACACTAGCTGCTCCCTCAGCCTGCTATACAAATACTTAAGGGGTCTGCCCACGGTTTCCCCCGCTACCACTATTTTTCTTTTGGGTTTCTTTTTCTTTGTTTGATTTCTGTCCCAGCCGTTCTCGGTCCTGGACCAGAGCTTCCGCACACTCCGCACGTCTTAGAAGGGCAGACCTGAGGGAACAACAGAATATTATTTTATAGGGCCAGCAATCCCCCCGACCCGCCACTCAGCCACTCAGAGAGAAGGAAAGCCCGCACACCCACTCTCCCACCTCTCCGTGTCACTGCCATGACTGACAGGCGAATATTGACGGGCTGCTGCCCTCTTCCTGCAGCACTTCGAACACATCAGAAGAGTCAGTACAGGTCTCCCCGTTACAATGATATAAATACATTTTGCTGAATTACTTGTTTATGAAAATGTGTTTGAATGGAAAAATCTGGCAGCAACGGTCATTTAAGTTAGACTGTTCACTTGGTGGGCCTCATCATAAAAAATGTATACATCGTAATATATGTGAAAATGTCTATATAAATTGTATCACAAGATCTGCAGTTAACAAAGACATGGAGCTCCAGGTTTGTGTCTGCGACTGGAGCAAAGTGACAACGGTTTAAAGATTCATCAAGGGAGAATGAAATGCTTGAGGGAGAAGGGACAAGGGCCTCACACTGATCAGTACTTTTTACAAAGTTGGGCTAGTCAGTCAAATGAAATCCAGCGACAGGAAGCAAATCACAGTTTGCAGGATATCAGTACCTATGTCATAGATGAGAGGAGGACTTGCATAAGCACAACTAGTGATGAACCTAATGATCCTTGTGAACCCGGTCAGATGAACCAGAGTAAGAGAGGAAAGAACCTCAACGTGCACAATGAAAGTGGCATGGGAAAAACAGGTTGTACTAAGAGCATGGCGCCGAGCAGATGGAGTTTTTATACCTAAAGAAAAAGATTCTACAAGCATCAGTTGGTTTCACCTTATTTCCCTATTAAATGTAGAAGGCAAGATTTTCTTCAGCATTATTGCTCAGAGATTGTCAACCTACCTATTAAAGAACTGCTTCATTGACACTTCAGTACAAAAAGCGGGCATTCCAGGTTTCCCAGGATGCTTAGAACACATCAGTGTGATCTGGCAACAAATTCAATCAGCTAAAAAGGAAAGGAAGGAGCTCCATGTGACATTCCTGGATTTGGCTAATGCATATGGTTCAGTGCCACATCAACTTCTTTGGGCAGTGTGGCAGTCTGGCTGAGTGGTGTGTGGGTGGTGACGTCACAGACCAGGAAGTAAACAAAAGCAAAGGCAGCAAAGGTAGGAATGGGGAACGAGACGCTCGGCTTTTAATAATAAATCAAATAATAAACAAAACACTTTACACAAAACAAAAGGGTTCGATGGCCAAAATAAATCAACAAACAAGTATTGTGTGGTACAGCGGTAGCAGTTGCTTCGGGTGTATTCTCTTGCTCTACACAGTACTCACGTCTCTGGCTCAATGAAAATGGCTCGATTAGCCTGGAGCAGGTTCTTTTAAGCTGTGGCTGGAGCCTTAATTAATAAAACAATTACCTTGTTGAGGCTCCAGCCACATTCTCACAGGTTTTTAAATTAAAAATACAAAACAATAACAAATAATACTGACTTTCACCATCATATAAAAATATAACTCGTAATATAAATAAATAATAAACAAAGGGGCAGGACACTCCGCCACAGGCAGCATTTGATTTTTTCAGTGTACCGATGACAATAACACATTTAGTGAAAGCCTAGTTTGGAGATTTGCAATTTAGTTTTTCAACTTCAGAATTTAGCACTACATGGCAATGCCTAGAAGTTGGAATAATGGCAGGATGCACCATCTCTCCACTGGCTTTTACCATGGCAATGGAAGTAATTATAGGGGCATCATTATTATTATTATTTGTTTATTTAGCAGACGCCTTTATCCAAGGCGACTTAAAGAGACTAGGGTGTGTGAACTATGCATCAGCTGCAGAGTCACTTACAACTACGTCTCACCCGAAAGACAGAGTACAAGGAGGTTAACTTGCTCAGGGATTTGAACCGGGGACCTCCTGGTTACAAGCCCTTTTCTTTAACCACTGGACCACATAGCATCAAAACGGGTAGTGGGAGGAGAGTGCTTGGCTTCTGGAATGCGACTACCACCAATTTGAGCATACATGGATGACATGACAACCAAGACTACAGTAGCAACAGTAGCCTGCACTAATCGGTTATTGGGCAAATTAACCAATAACATTGAATGGGCATGAATGCAATTCAAGCCCACTAAATCAAGGAGCACCTCTATAATTAAAGGTAAAGTAGTAGATAAAATGTTCTACATTAATGGTGAGGCAATACCAACAGTGTCTGAGAAGCCAGTGAAAAGTCTTGGGAGATGGTACGACAGGGATCTGAAGGACACAGTTTATGTGGGAGGAGTTAGACAACAAGCAGTGGAAGGGTTGAAGAGCATAGACAGAAGCGCTTTACCAGGCAAACTAAAACTCTGGTGCTTTCAGTTTGGTCTACTGCCGAGGCTGCTGTGGCCACTGACTGTGTACGAGGTTTCTTTGACAACAGTAGAGAAGCTGGAAGCTTTAATCAGTTCATACATCAGGAAATGGTTGGGAATTCCACGCTGCCTCAGCAGAGTGGGACTTTATGGTAAAGGAATACTGCAGCTACCAGTCTCCGCTCTAACCGAGGAGTTTAAATGCGCCAAGGTCCGGCTGGAAATTACATTAGTAGAGTCACGCGACAAATGTGTAAGGGAAGCAGCACCTGTGTTGAAAACTGGTGAACGAAAGTGGGCGGCAAAGAAAGCCGTGGAAGATGCAAAGGCTGCCCTTTGAATCGGTGATATCATGGAACAAGTTCAGCATGGAAGAGGGAGTCTTGGTCTCAGTTCAGCTCCTCCTACATGGCACAAGGCAGCCCCGGCTCAATGGAGGAAGATGGTAGTCAACAAGGTGCAAAAGCAGGAGGAGAGGATGAGGTGTATAAAGGCCATTTCCCAGGCCAAGCAGGGAGAATGGATGAGATGGGAGAGTGTGGAACAACGCAAGATTGGCTGGCAAGACCTATGGTCAATGGAACAGAGCAGGATCAGTTTCCTCATCAGGTCAACATATGATGTTCTTCCATCACCACAGAACCTAAACCTCTGGGTAGGAGAGGATCCCTCATGTCTTTTGTGTTCATCACCTGCAACATTAAGGCACATTTTGACAAGATGTAAGGTGGCACTTAGCCAAGGACGGTTTACTTGGCGCCATGACCAGGTGCTGCGATGTTTGGCCTTAGCATTGGAAAATAAGTGTAACATGACCAATAAGTTGCCACCTGTTCCATCAAAACATTACACACAAAAGACAACATTCCTCCGTCCAGGAGAGCAACCACCAAGAAAAGGTGTTAAAACCAATCCTCGTCCAGGACAACTGGAAGCTGCTAGAGACTGGAAAATGCTGGCAGATGTTGGTCAACGGCTTATTTTTCCACCTGAGATTGTCACCACTAACCTTTAACCAGACATTGTCTTGTGGTCTCGATCAGCATTCCTTGTTCACCTGGTAGAGTTAACAGTGCCATGGGAGGATGCTGTAGATGAGGCGTATGAGAGGAAGAAACTGCGGTATGCTCAACTAGCCGCTGAAGCAGAACAGCGAGGATGGAGAGTCCGGGTTTATCCAGTGGAGGGGGGTTGTCGAGGATTTGTGGCACACTCTACAACCTGGTTTCTCAGAGACGTCGGATTCAGTGGTCAAGAGATGCGACGTATGGTGAAAAACTTATCTGAAGCAGCAGGCTGTGTTTTGAGATGAAAAGATTCTGGTTGGGGACCTGAAGCACAGTAGAAAGAAAGCAACTTTGATGAAAAAGAAGGTAAGTAAGCTGGGCTTAGCTGAGTGGGGATGGAGGGGGGTGATGCTGGGATGCCAGAATCACTGTCGAGCCCTCTTAAGGTGTCATGGGCTAGTCAACGAAACACCAAGGATGGAAGGTGCCCACTTGAAGACCCCAGAGAAGAACCCTTTTTATCACTTCTGTCAGGACACTTGACTTCTTTTCTCACACACTTGATAACAATGCTTATTATGTGTTCTAATTCTGCAACTTTTCCACATAATGCCTGTTGATCCAGAATCCAGTGTAATTTTTTCCAGCACTCTACTACTAGCCAATCCACTCTTTTGCTCAGTCATATATGGTGCAACCTCTGTTGTAATCCCACCAGCTACCCTAATCGAAATTATGTGTACTGTGTGCGTGAGGAAACTCATCCTGTGTGCTATTTGATTGGCTATTTTACTACCTCTGTGAGCTGTGATTGGCTTAATGGGAATGTCACTCATACAATGCAGACTGCACACATTGAATATGCGTGTAATATTAAAGAGGCAGGTTGTTTTTAAGAAGAATTCCAAAACGATACAGTACATTGCAATTTTAGAAACTAATGGGCGGGGCAGCCTTATGCATTAAAGGAGAAAGGTAAAATGCTTTTTTTTTTTTTTTACAAGGAATGCATGGTAAAAGTAAAAGGTAAGCAGTGCAGTTTCACTTTACGTTGCCTCTGCCTGTCCCGTGCTGTGTCTGTTGATCGCTCATTTTCGGTCAATGTAAGGAACCTCCACCTTCACAGTAAGCTACTGACCAAAAGATACGCCTGGACTGCTGGGGCATTTGATATCACGTGGCCACGTGCAAATCTGTCATTATTGTGCACATTAAATTATCGCTCACAATACATGCAGTGTGCACGGTATGGTTTGTAAATTAGGCAAATACTGTGCAAGTAAATTAATGCATTTTCTGTTACTAAATGGGGCAGTACATTTAGATTTAACCTGCAGGTTAGGCTCAATACTTTAGATGTGCGCTAACTACAAAATTAGTGCCCTTTTGTAAATGAGGCCCTTTATGTCAATTGATCGTTATACACTTTATATACACTAAATGGTATTTGATGCTTTTCTACAGTACAGTTCTGTTCTGTAGCACTGCACTTGGCCAGATAACCTAGATTTAACATTAGTTCTTTGGAAAGAAAACTCATACAATTTGAAATGTCCGACATGGATAGCACATATGATTTATGCATGTCATACAGTACATGGAGGCCATCTTTAAATCTCAATTCAGAAATATGCATTTTTTCCTATGTTTATTGGGGCATTTTACAACCCTGGATTACATCGACCATCTATTTTTAGGGGTAATCCCAAGATCATTCAGCGTGTTTCCTAAATAGTCTAAAATGCTGTAATAAAATTCAGTTGTGATTTATCTTGGCAGGGTATGCAGTATATTAATAAAATGGACCCCTTCATAAAGTTGGAAAGTCCTTGAAACATGCTTTAATAAATATACTAATTTTTGTCTAGGTCATCCCCACATCAAAATCGTAATTTTTAACACCTCAAGACACTTTCTCACCACGCAGGGCTAGAAAGGCACAGCTTCTGCATGCTTAAGACATCTGTCCTGGCAGAAACCTCCCTAGAATTTGGTCAACTTCAGGGGTGGAGAGGAGGGGGCACAGTGTTCAATATAGAAAATGATTACCAACTAAAGGCTACAACTGCTTTTGTTTCTTAATTTAATTTAAGGTATCAAAAAATCTTATATACCAAATCAGGTATTTTATAAAACTAGGTTCCTGGGAATTCCCTTTTGAATTAAGTTATATTGATCGCAAATATAGTTCTTAAAGCGTCTTACCTGTATAGCCCAGAGGTAGTCCATACGTAACTTGAGGTCCAGTTGTCTGGAGTGAAGTGCCAAAGCACAGGAAAACAGCAAAATTGCTAAAATGGGTTCATATCCTCGTAAGTAAAATGAACCTCCCCTTCAGAAAAGAAGAAAATGCAAATGTTTAGATACATTATTTGTGGCTAAAAATGCAGAATATATATTTAAGCCACTGTATTACCACAATAAACCAAGCACCCTACCCATTATTCCAAGTATGCATATTCTCATCAGATTATTTTCCTATGTCTGTGGAAATCAAATATTCTATTTCTAAATCATATCATCATTTATAAAGCTCTCTTCTTTAAAATGTAGCAAATTTAATTAAATAATGCATAACCAGTCCTACTCTAAATATATTGTAATTGAAACCTTACCCTGAATGCACTGGTTAACCTGATACTGCATACATTTACATATTCAATACATAAAATAAAATGTAATACAGTTGTTCAAACAGAAAGAAAATGGAAACCATTATGATGTGGCAGTATAAAATGGGCTCTATTCACAAAACTTTATAGACTGCTTTAATAATGTTTTGCTAAGGACTTTTTAAAGGCTTGCTTTGATTAATTATAACTTTTTTAAAGCACTGTTTTACCTACAGTTTTGTGACAATGGCCCAATGTGTCCTATGAAAATAGCTGCTATTATTGCTTAGCATTCTTTTGGATACTGTAAAGCCATAAATACAGGTCGCCAACATTTCTGGAGCAAAATGGGTTTCATGGGTGTGATTCGCCAAATATTTTGGTCGCAAAAATGTATGACTTTACAGTATTCATAATTAACAGCATTATTTTTTCAGATGTTTGTTTTGCATGTTTGTAGAACATGTCAATCCATTTCGCAGGCACATGGCAACAGTCTGAAAATCTATGCCCACTTTCAGTGCATGGCACTGAGCAAGTAGGGGCCATGCCTGAGTATGCATTGGGGCACAGACATTTTTAGATTGCTTGTCATATGAGTCGGGATATAGAAATAAGTATCCTTTATTCAGAGATGGAAGAGGTTAAGTTTAAGGTTACATACTGTACTATATATAATGTACTACATATATTCATGAATTCGTACATACATACAGTAGCTATGCTGCTGCCCAATAAAATACAAAAGGCCTTTGTAACTAAGCATCCAGCCATAAAATCAGCATCCGAACACATGCATTATTTTAATTACTGTAATTTGAAGCCATTACGCATTGATCAACTTAATTGTGGAGGATTGATCAATAGAACACAACAGAACTTGGCACTTACCCCAGTGATTTTCTGAATCCACTGATTTCAAGAATAACTATGTACAAAATAGTGACAAAGAAGAGCAGGATCATTTTTGCCAATGAGGAAACACGTAGAAATATCGCAAGGGTTAGAGTCCCAACGACACACGAGAGAAAAGCATAGTGGGCTGTATCGCATGGCAGCTCTGCCATTGTTTTATTCACTCCATTGGAGTTGATGATCACTATAGCACTGCTGGAGTTGTTGTTCCAAATCTGTGGCATACAGCCAACCTTGATGAAATTAAGCAGAAAGAAACACTCACTAATTATAATGAGGATAGATGTTGATGTACAATAAATGCATTTCAAATAATAATTATGTATGTATGTACAGCTGTGGCCAAGTTTTGCATCACCTAGAATTTTAGTATTCATCATCTATTTGTTTTATTTATTTATTTATTTAACTGCATGAACATAATGTATCTTTTATTTAACATCATGTAATCTAAGAAACTACAAAATAATATCACAAAAGTCTACCGGAAGCAATAATAGTAGTATAGTGTTTTAAGTCAGATGTCATTTTTTTAAATTTGTTGGTTTTCCATTAGGTATATGGAAAACTACAAAGTGGTATGCAATTCAGTATGTTAACATAACATTATTCAGCAGGTTTAATTTGACTTTATGAAGTAAAATGAGTTAATTCTATAGGGTGATGCAAAACTTGTGTGCCGCTGTAGAAGCTGTATCTCCTTTCTTATTATTTAATATCACTCACATTAGTGCCAAGTCAATATATCTGACAAAACTACATTGAAGGCTGATAGCAGGTGCTTGGCTGGCAGATGCTTTTGCATTAAACACAAATAACTGTTTTTTTTTTTACAAATTTCAAATGAAATGAGCATTCTGTTGTTGCCTGACCTGGGTTTAGAAACCATACTGTTTTTGAGTTAGAAATTCTATTAAATAGAGATCCTTACAAGACAATTATTGCTAATTATGTTTGTATTGTTGGTGGATTTGGTTTGTTCTTCATTTGTGCTAAGCTCAGAGAGACACATGGGGCCTAAAACTTAGAGGTTTCTCTTCAACAGCGATATAAAAGGAAAGCAATGGTGAAACACATCCAGTTTCCTGAATCCTGAGTTTTTTTAATCATGTACTTTGAATTGTCTTGCTTAATATCAACTTTGATGTCCTTTTTTCCCCTGGTATATGATGTCAATTTTTCTTTAAAAAATATAAATAAAAAATAATATCATTTCAGAATCTTTCTCTGTGTTAGGTCTTTTCCTCACCAAATGTAAAAATGAACAGTAACATAACCAAATTAAAGACCCATGAATCAAAATCTTTAACCAGAAGACTAAAAGCAATATTTTTTTTGGAAAGAACCAGTGAACACATAACTACAGTAGAAAGATGCTTGGCATTTCAGGGAGATCCAGTATGAGCTGCATTTACCTTTCAAAATGTTAATACAGTAATGTTCAAACTTAACCCTATTTCAATGCTGTGATCGACTACTTATTTTATTAATACTTTATATCCAGTATATTAACAAAGCGATAATATACAAGTGAAACGCATCTGGTTAGATGTTAGTGAGATATTTGTTATCAGTTGTTTTTAAAGTTTCTATTAAAATAAACTGTAACAAACTCATTTATTTATTGGATACAAAAGCACTTGCCTTCTATCAACCTTTCAGATTTGCTGTGATAGACTGACTAACAACAATGAGATCCTGGGCTACAAAACATAGAAGAAGAATACCTTTAAAAAATCATTTATGCAAGCAAACGACAGTCCATTTACATAACATGAGCTGAATACTGCAGGTGTTTTTTTATTTTTTATTGTTTTACTTGTCTAACCTCTGTAAATAGCTGGTTTAATGTGTTACAAAGAGAAGACACAAACTGTTACTTTGGCATTTGGTACAATTGAGTTTCAAATGTTTTCTTTTCACTAAAATCCTTAAACACAATTCAAATGTATATTGGCTTACCACGCATCCTTGGGCCACTGCGTAAATTAAGACCACTATGAACACACACAAAATTGTTCTAATTTGTATGGTCAGGCACCCTGGAAAACACTAAACAAAGAACAAATAGCTTTAGTAATCTCTTATCCAGTATGTTGTTTTACACTTCACAGTTGCTCAAATAAAAAAACATTTACATGGTGTGTATTGCAGAATCCATTTTGTAATCATGATATTGCATGCAATGAAATTGATAATTATATGTATATTTGTATTTTTCTTGTATTTCTTTGAATGTATGAATGGTTAACATTTCCAGTGGACCTTACACATAATGTAAATATTTTTCTATACAGAACTAAAGCCAAATGTAGGTTTATGTATACAAGTATGGCCAAAACTTTTGCATCACCTTATAGAATTAACTCGTTTTGCTTCATAATGTTGAATGAAACCTGCTGAATAATGTTACGTTAACGTATTGACTTAAATACTGCTTCATAGCTTTCCATATACTTAACGAAAAACTGACAAAAATTGAAAAATTTCGAAATCAAGCATGAAATATTGTACGACTATTATGGCTTCACATAGGCTTTTGGAATATCATTTTGTAGTTCCTTTGCGATATTTGTAACTCTGGTATGGATCCATTCTACAGTCTCAAGACCATTCTCAAAAATAAATTCCACTATTTTGCAGGAGATTTTTTTTTTTTTTTGAGAATTTGGCAAAAATATGATCCTGCACATGCAAATACACGTACGTATCTGATCTGCACTGCTCATATTCTCAAAGCCTGTATACATCCACAAATATATAAAGCTACCACTGGTCAGTGGTCAAAGCTAAGAAAAGGAATCCATATTTTTCAAGATATGGGTTGATTATTATCCATATATTATTACCTTTTCTCTTTAGCAAGTAAAGAGAAAATCATTCAGGTAATGTAGCCTCTTTATAAACCTAAAATCATGGGTGAGAATCTTACCTCTATCTCGCAATTTAATTATTTCGGTATTTACTTGAATAAATGTTTACAAATATTTAAGGCCTTGAGAGAGTGTAACAAAGTGTAACTATACTAATACCATTGAATTATTTTTATTTCTATATAAATAACAGTTGATTTGATATTTTACCTCAATCCACTACGTCCCCACTGTGTGCGAGTTAAGCCTCCTCCTCCCTAGCCTCCACCTGCTTATTAGGCTTTGGGGAGGGCAGCTATCCTGCCCACCCTGCCCATGGCTCCCCTACGGCCAGCCTCTCCACTTATCTGCAAGCTAATTTATGGGCAGAGGTACCTAGAAAGGCGAGGCCAAAGAATGTAGTATAAGTCATGTACATTGTAGTAGTGTTGTCTAGTCCATTTTAATAAATCAGCATTTTCTGACTGAATCTACACTGTGTTGCCTTTCTATTTCATGACCAGTAAGATCATTAACACAATTATAATGATATGATTACAACTGCATTGATTTTACTAAACAGTGTTAATTACCACATTCAGTTCCAGCTTATGTGAGTTTGTTTCTTTTTTAACAAATGACCTTTAATTTGTCATGTTTGTCTTTGATCAGTTTTTTCTTGCTCTTAAAACAGGAGAGGTATAATGATTTAACCCATAGTTGTGTAGCTTTTTACTTTTCATTTAACCATTACTTTCCATTTTTTTTGGTCATTTTTGGTGAGCAGGGAAACAGTCAGTACCTTGTGCCTTTTTATGTGGGAATTAGTGGGTTGACTTTGACCGCCTATCCAACATGGCTCCCGGCTCATGGTTTTCATTACCAAATTGTATTTTTTATTTTATTTTAGTGGATGACTGTCCTTTATGCTGCTCAAAGGTTTGCTTATTCAAGTTTGAAGAGTATCACAAATGACTGACTGGTATCATATTTTGCAAATTGTATTTTTTCTAGGGTTATTATAAGCTTACTTCATTCACTTTGTGCATGCATGCTTTTGTATTTATATGACCAGGATTTCTATATAGAAACAGCTTAGTCCACATATGCTTTTTGGAATACAGCAAATTCAAATGGCTAGGTGTTTGGGGTAAGACTGTAAACCCATTGTAACTCCATATTTCATTACAGTTTTGTTAAAGTAATCAAGAAACTTTGATAATGCAAAAAACATTGTATTTGGTTTATTTAATAGTGTTTCTTTGTAAAACACCAGTCACAAGCCTTTTTGCACATATGTGCTGGTAATGTTCTGTATGTGGGAAACTGATATCCAAAATGTATCTACATATATTTTACATGGTTATTCAAATAAATAGCAAATTACAGTAATGACAAGTTGCTACATATGTGTTCTGTCAAAAATCACTGAAATCAAGAAAATATGTTTACTATAGAGAATCAGCATTTCTAAATTTGGCATCACTGCAGATTAAATGTGAAAGCAGCTTGTCTAATCCTCTATAAACCTTTTTTTTAGCACCATATAGCTTGGAGCTATTTTCAATGTATCTATTGTTTTGTTTTTTGTTTTTTTTGCAATACATTTGACTAAGCCGCACATGCCATGTATCGAGGTCTCTTTGTTTTTCAGTTTTTATTTTTGGTCCCGTAACTTGAATGAGACTATGATTCAGTTTCATTTATAATGTTTTAAGGCAGCAGGCAGGGCTGGATATGCAACCGACCAGAGAAGAACGGACAGAGACGGGGACAGCAGCAACAAAACATCCATTTAACCACCAAAAAGCTACCCAAATCTGTTTGAAAAAGCTGAAAGTTTAAGATTTTTTTTAAAAACTATTTATTTTCAGAATGGCATAGGGAAGCGTTGTAGTTCAGGGAGAAGCAGCGCGATCAGAATGGCGAGTTTTGAATTGATTTGAATACTTTTGCCTTTTTTCACTACTTTAATTAATCATTGGTGTTCGATTCAGACATTAAAAATCTCATGTACACTTCGGTTTCAAAATTCTACTGGCGTATGACTATCTAGCAGTGATTTTCCCCCTTTGAAAAGAAGTGCCGACCCATGGTGATATGGTGTGAAATCAACACCCCCATGTGACCTGTTTTGATCAATCAGGATAGCGTATTTAAAATACCCATTTTATGTATACAGTCAGCACTCGGATATCCGTTACTCAGATACACGTCAGTCGCGTATTACCACCCTTGTATTAAGAATAAAATCAATCCCCATTATATATATATATATATATATATATATATATATATATATATATATATATATATATATATATATATATATATGTAACAAATTAATGCACTTACCCATCACATACGATTTCTGACTCCATCACCAGCTTTGTGATACAAGCCCATCTTTTCAATATTACAATTTATTTGAATATCCATTGCAGCCTGTGTTTTTTTTCTCTGCATGCCAAATCAGTCTGAAGCATTTGCTATTATTAACAGACAATAAATCTACCCGCTACCAAACCACGGCCTTAACTGCTCGTGAATATGCATGACAGTGGCAATTTATTTATATTTGATCTTTATCTTTAATTATATCTTTGTTGTATATTATTGTATTTTGCTTTATATTTTACTGTTTGCTTTTTTTTGTGTGTATTGTTTTGTGGTTTTTTTGCGGTAAATAGTGAGACCCTGTGCAGTTACAAAGCACTTACTTCATTTTCACCTGATGAAAATGCAGCCAAAACAAAGTGAAGAGACAAGCTACGGTAATGTAACAGTTAATCATTAAACAGTTTTAGATACTGTGATGTATTTTTTTTTACTGAAGTCAACATTTTATAGGGTTGGATATGTGAGTGCTGACTGTATATATATATGTATACAATAAGGCCCAACAGCGTGTCTGTATACGTCGACTATACGAATGCTTATGGTGTTGTGCGGCACAAGATGAAGTCTAACCAATAAGTCAATATGGGAAAAAGTAAACAGCTATCTGAAGACCTTAGGCAGGAAATGATTTTTTGTCATAAAGCTGGAGAAAGATACAAGAATATTTCCAAGCATTTGAGTATCCCAATTTCAGCTATTGTTTCTATTATCAAGAAGTACAAGACTCATGGTACTGTCACAACGCTCCCTCGGTCTGGAAGAAAGAAGGTTCTTTCACCAAGAACAAATAGAAGAAGATTGTGAAGAAGATTAATAACAATCCGAGATTTTGACAGCCAAAGATATTCAAAGTGAATGGGCTGCAATAGGAACTGGGGTTTCCATTTCAACCATTGGTCGAGTATTGCATGGTGAAGGTCTCAATGGTCGCAGGCCAAGGAAAAAGCCACTCTTAGGAAAATGTCACAAGGACAATCGCTTAAAGTTTGCAAAACAGCATTTGAATGATGGATATTAGTTCTGGTCAAAGGTTTTGTGGAGTGATAAAACAAAAATTGAGCTATTTGGTCACACTGATAGTCGTTATGTTTGGAAAAAGTCTGGTGAGGTGTACAAAGAAAAAAAAACACCATACCTACTGTCATGTATAGAGGTGGTAATATCCTTCTATGGGGCTGTTTTTCCTCTAATGGCACAGGAAATTTAGTTCCAATACATGGTAAAATGGATTCCATAGCATCCCAAAAGATATTGGCCAATCAGCTGAAACCCTTCGCTACAAAACTTGGTTTAAAGCACAACTGGATGTTCCAACACAACAACAATCCAAAGCACACATCAAAATCTAATGGTTAAAGAAGAATAAAATCACGGTTTTGGAAAGTCCCGATCTAAATCTGATTGAGAATCTTTGGTATGAGTTGAGAAGGCTGTGCACAAGAGGTCCTTAGAATTTGAATGAAATGGAACAATTTTGCATTGAAGAAAAATCTAAAATCACTAAAGAATTATGCCAAAAGCTCATTGACAAATATCCTAATTGTTTAAAAGAGGTTATTATTGCTAACGGTGCCTCAACTAGCTATTAATTTCATTTTCCATGTCAGGGTATGAATACTTTTGAATTAGCATTTTTGGAGTTTTGCAAAAACAAAAATGAAATAAATAATTGTATTTCTTGTAATTTTTTTTTCCTTAAAAAAGCAAAACTTTCCTATAATTATTTGTTTTCGAGAAATTTCTAGAAATTGTAAATTTCCATTGGGGTATGTAAACTTTTGACCACAACTATATATATATATAGTTATAGAGGAGGGCTATAGTGGAAAATTATTGACCCGAGGGCAAGCTATTGTTACCGACAGTGGGCATTGCACCCTGGAGGTAACAATAGTCTTCTCGAGGGGCATTTAATTTTCAACTGTGGCTGAGTCTTCAGTACATATTTAATATATGAATCAGTCAAGAAAATAAGTGAATCAAGGTTGGATAGTAAATACGACTTTATATATTTTGTTTAAATATAGCTGATACAACCTATGTAAATAAATATTGACTTTTGCATAAGTAAATAAATAAATAACATAAATAAATAACAGAAAAATGTTTTTCAGGTTCATACTGCATAGTTATCAAAGTTTTTCTCAGTCTCCGTCTGGTTTGCTGACTGCTGCATAACCCAGTTTATATCCCGCCCGTCATATTTTTTTTTTGTCATTGAATTTGTTTGAATTTCAGAAAACAGTGACAGTGACATTTCAATCACCATTTTAGTGTTTGGAACATCTTTCTTTTCTTCTGTTAAGTCACAGAATTGGTGTTCAGCCATTTCCCCTTGTTGTGAGGAGTGCGAGGGAGAAAGGCGTTCATTTGAAAAGGGGCGGGACTCACAGTGATGTGAACCAATCACATGACAGATGGAGACTATTGCCTGGTGGTGTAAGGATGTTAGGGCAATTGGTTAAAAAAATAGATTGAACTATCACAGGCCAGAATTTCCAATCACTGATTCATCTCTCTCTCTCTCTCTCTCTCTCTCTCTCTCTCTCTCTCTCTCTCTCTCTCTCTCTCTCTCTCTCTATATATATATATATATATATAATCGCACACACACACTGGAAAGATTCCCTGACTTACACATAAACACAGTGATTAATGTTATGCTTTAATTCAACTGTTTTGATCACCCATTAATGGTTCCAGAGTAGCCTTATGTAAAATGATTACAAATTAAATAGTATAGTAATTTACTTTAGAATAGTAAGTAATTTACAAGTAAATCTATACAAATAAATAAGATACCGTTTAGTAATCAAATGTAAGACGCTTAAGATGATTAGTATTGTGGCAACCATTTTACAATACTACCTACAAGTCATTGTTAACCCACTACAATTAGTATTGAGATGCTTAGAGAATAAAACACAGACGCAGTTCAAGTAAACAAAAGCAAGAATTACCTGTACTCTAGTGACATGTAGATACATAATACAAGCAACTAGGAAGCATATGCAGAATACCAGGAGGACAAGAACAACTGTACTCCTAGAGAAAAGCAAGAGGGGGAAAGTTAGTGCATGGCATTACTGTATCAAGAAGACAAATCAGAATGAGTGAATTGAGAAAGATAAGTTAAAGCCACCAAGTTAAATACATACTGTGGTATTATTAGAAGGTAGACAAGGCCAAATAAGGCAGCGAGGATCAGTGAGAGAATTACTGCGCTGGTGAAGTATTCATCGTGAAGCTGATGATACTGCAAGGAGGGAACATTTAATTATGTAAAATATAAAAGAAAAATAACATTTATCACATTCAACATGACAAGTTTGCAATATGTTTACATTTTTCAGAAGAGATACAGTCTGTGACCTTTTTTTAAAACACTTTAAAAAACTTATGGCAGTTTGTGGTGACTCACCAGTCATTTGTGCACTCCTGAATTTAGAAGTACCTGTCAATTAAACCCTTGCAAACCTCCCTTTAAAAAAGTCAGGCTTGCTTTCTTTCCCATTGTGACTGAAATCCATTGCAATCCATATTGCATGTCCTAAATGCTATTTGCATAAAAGTCATGTGAGGATCAGACCCATTCACAAAAGTGTGTGCTGCATACTGCTGGTGTTTATAGTTTTTGTGAAACAGCAAATTAATCCTAGTCAACAATCTCCCTCCAGATCTGTAAGGGTGCTTGTGGCAGGCTGGCTTGCAGTGGTGACGTCACGGACCAGGAAGTAACTGAAACCACAACAATGGATGGGCTGGCGAAACTGAACGCAACGGCGTTCAGTTAATTTTATTAATCAAAATAAACAAAACAAAAGATTTAAACAAAACAGAAAACAAAAAGGCGTTGGCCAAACAAATAAACAGACAAACAAGTAAGTGGCGTGCTGGCTAAACCAGCACGTTTTAGCAATTGTTTTCTTGTACCTCTCTATCTCCCGTACTTCCTCTCTGCATCCAACACTCAACACCGCAGCACAGACAGCTGTCGGTTCTTATACTCTGGCCGAGGGTTAACTAGCTGTTTATCTTATTACCCCTCGGCCACAGTCTGCAGCGTTTGGTAAGGATGCATGACTGTCAGCTAGTTAAATAATCAGTAGCTGATCAGTCATGCATCCTCACGGGTTTTAAATATAAATATAAAAACGCGGCGCTTTTACCCAGCGCCGCAAACAAAAATACAAATAATAATACATAGGGGCGGGACACTCCGCACACATGCCCCTTGCGCAGCACACATGGCCTTTCGGCCACCTCCCCTTATTCCCTAAAGTCCCGGCTAGCAGTCCCGGCGCAGGAACAGGGGCAGCAACGGGCCAAAGGTGGCGGCCACGGTGGGATGTCCTCCTCCCACCCAAACAGCCGTAGCGTTCCAATGGCCAGCGCACAGGCGGCTCCTTTGGCCAAAAATTTTTGGGGTGGTCTCCAGACCTGCCCCCTTCTTCATGGCCGGCAGCTCCCCTCCGTGGGGCTCCGGCCACCCTCTCCTGCAGCGAAATTGCTGCGGGGGAGCTGGTCTCCTGACCTCCCCCTTCTTCATGGCTGGCAGCTGCCCTTCATGGGGCTCCAGCCACAGTATTTCCTGCAGCGAAAGTGCGGCTGGGGAGCTGGTCTTCTGACCTCCCCTTCTTCGTGGCCGGCAGCTGCCCTTCATGGGGCTCCAGCCACAATATTTCCTGCCGCGAAAGTGCGGCTGGGGAGCTGGTCTCCTGACCTCCCCCTTTTCCGTGGTCGGCAGCTCCCCTTCATGGGGCTCCAGCCACAGTATTTCCTGCCGCGAAGTGCGGCTGGGGAGCTGGTCTCCTGACCTCCCCCTTTTCCGTGGCCGGCAGCTCCCGTTCATGGGGCTCCAGCCACAGTATTTCCTGCCGTATGGCAGGACTGGTAGCGACCCCAAGCAAAACAGGACCCTCGGGAGGCGATGGCAGCAGCAGCGGACCCTCGGGAGGCGGCGGCAGCAGCAGCGGACCCCGGGAGGCGGCGGCAGCAGCAGCAGTAGCGGACCCTCGGAGGCGAACTTCGGGAGGAGCCCCTGGCCATGGAGGCGGCAGCGGGAGCTCCACTTCTCCCTCGTACCCTATAACTGGTGGCTCTCCAGGCGTCGCGGAGCAACAGGCAGCCCCAGGCGATGCGGGCAACAGGCAGCCCCAGGCGTCGCGGAGCAACAGGCAGCCCCAGGCGTGCGGAGCAACAGGCAGCCCAGGCGATCGCGAGACAGGCCTTCTTGGGCGGCGAGGCAGGCATCCTTGGGCGAAGTGAGGCAGGCATCCTTGGGCGGCGAGGCAGGCATCCTTGGGCGAAGTGAGGCAGGCATCCTTGGGCGAAGTGAGGCAGGCATCCTTGGTAGGTGCGAAGCAACAGGCATCCTTAGGCGGTGCGAGGCAGGGCAGGAGCAGTCCTTCCCATGATGGTGGATGTGGAACCAGCAGGTATTCACCCTCTGCTGGTGGAGGTGGAGATGGAACCAGCAGGTATTCACCCTCTGCTGGTGGAGGTGGGAGGGGCAAGCAGTCCTCCCACGGGGGTTGAGGCGGAACCAGCAGGTATTCACCCTCTGCTGGTGGAGCTGGGAGCGGCAAGCAGTCCTCCCACGGCGGTTGGGCGGAACCAGCAGGCATTCACCCTCTGCTGGTGGAGCTGGGAGCGGCAAGCTGTTCTCCCACGGCGGTTGGCGGAACCAGCAGGTATTCACCCTCTGCTGGTGGAGGTGGGAGGGTCAAGCAATCCTCCCACAGCGGTTGAGGCGGAACCAGCAGGAATTCACCCTCTGCTGGTGGAGCTGGGAGCGGTAAGCAGTCCTCCCACGGCGCTTGAGGCGGAACCAGCAGGCATTCACCCTCTGCTGGTGGAGGTGGGAGGGGCAAGCAGTCCTCCCACGGCGGTTGAGGCAGAACCAGCAGGCATTCACCCTCTGCTGGTGGAGGTGGCGGAGACAGAGGCAGCTCTTGCTGCTCTGCACCTGGCGGTGGTGGAGACAGAAGCAGCTCCTGCTGCTCTGCTCCTGGCGGTGGCGGAGACAGAGGCAGCTCCTGCTGCTCTGCTCCTGGTGGTGGTGGAGACAGAGGCAGCTCCTGCTGCTCTGCTCCTGGTGGTGGTGTAGACAGAGGCAGCTCCTCACCCTCTAACGCTGGAGACGGCAGCAATGGCTCCTCTCCCTCTGGCATTGGAGACGACAGCGACGACTCCTCTCCCTCTGGCGCTGGAGAAGGCAGCGACGACTCCTCTCCCTCTGGCGCTGGAGAAGGCAGCGACGACTCCTCTCCCTCTGGCTGGAGAAGGCAGCGGCGACTCCTCTCCCTCTGGCTGGAGAAGGCAGCGGCGACTCCTCTCCCTCTGGCTGGAGAAGGCAGCGGCGACTCCTCTCCCTCTGGCTGGAGAAGGCAGCGGCGACTCCTCTCCCTCTGGCTGGAGAAGGCAGCGGCGACTCCTCTCCCTCTGGCTGGAGAAGGCAGCGGCGACTCCTCTCCCTCTGGCTGGAGAAGGCAGCGGCGACTCCTCTCCCTCTGGCTGGAGAAGGCAGCGGCGACTCCTCTCCCTCTGGCGCTGGAGAAGGCAGCGGCGACTCCTCTCCCTCTGGCTGGAGATGGCAGCGGCTGGGCTTTCCCGATGGAGCTGGAGATAGCGGTAGCCCTGCCATATCTGCAGCCAGGTAGTGGATTACCATGTCCGCAACCTCCGCGAGGGACACTGGGCAGTGTTGCTTTTCCCAGGCTTCCCATCGCTCTCCATCTCTGGCCCACAGGAGGTTGATCACATCGGGGAGGGCCTCTTCAGCATTCCTCCCAGGCTCCACCAGCCAGCCCCAGATTCCCTCAGAGGAGAGTGAACTCGTCTTAGCCAGCGGGCCCTCTCCCCTGGCGCCGGACGCTCAGGCTCCTCCATCTTATGCCATGCGTGGCTCTGGCTGAGTGGAAGATACCTTACCTCGCCACACAGGAAGCACCACCCTTCCTCATCCAGACAGGCAAGGCAAACATCCGGCGTAGTAGAGGCGCGGCGGGACCTGTGACGGGCCACGCTGCTCTTGATGCACCACCTGCTGCTGTTGCTGCTTTCTTGGCCGCTTCTTCCCATTTTTTTTTTTTTTTTTTTTTCAAACACAAAAAACACTTTTCGAAAAAAATAAAAAGCGCCCTTTGTATTCCTGGTCCGGCTGTTGGGCGTTGTTTGTCCCACGCAGGACACCATATGTGGCAGGCTGGCTTGCAGTGGTGGCGTCCACGGACCAGGAAGTAACTGAAACCACAACAATGGATGGGCGGCGAAACTGAGCATAGCGGCGTTCAGTTAATTTTATTAATCAAAATAAACAAAACAAAAGATTTAAACAAAACAGAAAACAAAAAGCGCGTTGGCCAAACAAATAAACAGACAAACAAGTAAGTGGCGTGCTGGCTAAACCAGCACGTTTTAGCAAGTGTTTTCTTGTACCTCTCTATCTCCCGTACTTCCTCTCTGCATCCAACACTCAACACCGCAGCACAGACAGCTGTCGGTTCTTATACTCTGGCCGAGGGGTTAACTAGCTGTTTATCTTATTACCCTCGGCCACAGTCTGCAGCGTTTGGTAAGGATGCATGACTGTCAGCTAGTTAAATAATCAGTAGCTGATCAGTCATGCATCCTCACGGGGTTTTTAAATATAAATATAAAAAGACGCGGCGCTTTTACCCGCGCCGCAAACAAAAATACAAATAATAATACATAGGGGCGGGACACTCCGCCACAGTGCTGTATAACAGGAACAGAGTGCCTCGTATTGGTTTGTCTGGAAGTTCATTCCAGGGTCAGTCGGAAGCCAGCCAGCCATGAAGGGGGTGGGGTCACAATGCCCGAAGTAATCACCCTAAAGTGGTATGCAATGTGTCAGTCATAGATTGGAGGAGACATGACTGGACTAGCTATCGCAGGGGGCGTGACTAAGGGTATAATTGGGGATATGACGATGTAATCTGTTCCTTTGATGTGGTTACCGCTAGGACCGAGAAAGGAAACAACCTATTAGTACTCATGAGTCTTTTGTCAGACAACTAATATGAACCTGGGAGCTGCCGCTTCAAGCCAGCACTAAAATCCGGACTGCACTGCACCTGTACTCACAACAATGTAAACTGTAAAATCACTGCACCTGCACCTAGAGCACTCATTGTCCGGAGTCTGTATCTGTGTTGTGTGTCTGTGTTTTGTATTATTATTATTTCGGGACTGAAGCTGACCAAAAAGAAATGTGTCTGTCGTTGTCTGGAGCACTTGTATCACCACTACACCTGTGCACTGCAAGCCACTTGTTCACAGTGCAATATAATAACACTAAGCAATCTGCCAGCTGAAATGTTGTCCCAGTAGTCCTTCATAAGTTTAATGATTCTCTCAATTTGATTAGCTTTGAAAACTTTTAATACACACATATCACGAATGGCCTCTGCTTCAGACCAAATTGACCCAAATCTTACCAGGCATTTCTAGTTCTATAAAATGTGGAGACAGAAAAGCAATTTCTAGATATTAGTTGTGGGTGGACATCGATTCAATGAGGCCCCTTTTTCTATACCACTGCCAGTCTGCTTGCCAGAATATTAAAAAGTGCAGCTGTGTAACATTTTTTAATATAATTTTAAAATAGTGTTGAGGCAAACATGTATTTTTTTACATTTTAGATTTTTAGTTTTTTCAGTTTTAATTCATAATTTGTTAACACCCAATCCTTTGATAAAATAAAACCAATGCCTTGCTTATATATATATATATAGCTGGCCCAAAGTATCCAGGTTTCAAATTAACTGGTTCCAAAGCACAAGATCTAGAACCAAAACAAATATCTGCATTAAGAAGGATGCAGAAATGCATCCAGTCTTTGAGATGAGACCTTCAGTGTTTTTTGGTCAAGGAAACAAGGTATCCATGAATAAAATTAGAAACATCTTTGGGTAAGTAATAGTCTTTTCCCAGTTTTTTTTTATTAACATTCTTTTGTTTACTGTTATTGATTTTTCTTTTTTTATATAGTCAAGCTGTAGGAAAAAAAAGTTCACTTACTTTCTGCTCCCGCTCAGCACGTTTGTACATTAATGTGATGAAATGTAAGTCTGCCATCTCTGACTCAGTCTGCCGTGCCTCTATGAGTTGGCTGATATATCTGTTTACCCTTGTGCCAGGGGTGTTGTGTATTACATTGGTAGAAAAGGAAGTGCGATTTCTTAGTTTTTCAGAAGCTGTTCTGAGCGCCCTTCTCTGTGAAAAGAAACCAGAAAAAGAAAAATTTCTCACTGTAAATTATGCAGAAAACAATTTACTCTGAAAGAAGAAACACACCCATTGGCATTACAAAACATTTTATTACAAGGGTGCTTATGGTTTCTGAGGTTGTTTAGTTTTTTTTTACTTTTATAACATTAACTGGAGGTTTATTCTTTCAGACAAAGGTATGTTTATGACACTTTGGATTAAAAGACTTTGTGAAGTTTGCCCTATGAACATAACATACTTGTTTTTAGCTCATTTGGAATTATGTATTCCCTAATACAGCACCAGTTTAGCTGGTATCTTAATATATAAAGAAGAAAGTTTGTCTGTCTGTCTGTTCCTTTATGCATTCGGACCCCGCAGGAGCCAGTGCAACCAAACTTTGCATGGCCTCCTCTATCATCCAGGGGAAGGTCGAGGGCTATGTTTTGACCCCTGGGGTACTTTATTTAGTAACCCCATTTTCACTACAGTAGCCATGTATCTCAAATTAAAGAAACCCACAAAACCAAAACGAAATAAATAAAAAGAACAACAATTAAAAAAATAAAATAAAAATGGTAAAAACAAAAAAAAGAGAAAGGGGTCCGAGCGCATTGTTCGACACCCAAGATCACTAACTTACAGGAAACCATAAGGCTACCGTTCCCCAATTTGTCATGCATGAAATATTGAAATATTGAATTTCCCCAGGCAACGCCGGGTACTTCAGCTAGTTGTTAATAGTATTATTTAATTATGAGGGCAAACACATTATGGCACACAGCCAGCATCTTCATGGTCAAGTTATTTGCTGTATTTATTGTTTAACTACTAGTTGTGAGAAAATGTTCTTCTATGGTACCAACTGGCTGGCTTGTCAGTCTTGCTGGTGTTAACCGATTTATGTACCTGCTCAGCTACTGTCAATAAAGATTAATTTCCTGACTTTGTATTTGTATTTTTATTCATACCTTGTCATCTGCTCTTTTCCAAATATCTATTATTCTTAAAGTACAAAATAGTTTAGCTAAATCTGTTAAACCATGAATGTAATATGAAAATTTATCTGGGAGGAATAATAAATAAGCAAATGTGATATTAATGGGTGGATTTGCCACACCAATAGCCTGTGACGTTTGACTTAAACACCAAATTGGCACAAACAAGTTTATTAATTTGGTTTAAAATGGTTGGTTTCAGAGTCCCAGGTTAGCACTTACCTTGGACTATTTCATTTATCGTATGTTTAGGGTCCTCATTAAAACAAATATGGACCATTATTCTCTGATTCTGTCTGTCAAATTTGAACTGCCCTGATTTTGCACCAATCTTCTCCATACTTTCGTCATACACTCCTAGCCTCCTATTGATGCTGTGGGTTGCATTTGGCTGTCATATGATAAACTCTTGATCGTATACACATATGTGTAACTTTTCAGGTACTGTGCAAGTACTATATGATTGTGAGCACCCTTTGTATTCACAAACAATTTGGTGTTCATGAAAATTTTCTAGACAGTTGTTAAAAACTCAAATATCTAGAAGTTTCATGAATAGAATATTTTAGTTAAATCATAACAGCATGCTATAAAACATTTCTTCAATTTCTTATGAGTTAACACTTCATGAATAGGGTCAGGTTTTGCCAAAATATTAACTTTATTTTAAGTTGTTGCACCCTAAACCAGGGGAAATGCTTATACAGTAGATACAGAAATAGTATATATTGCATTCATTTCAACCAAGTTGTGTCAGTCCTTAATTGGTGGGCATATGGACTTCAACCTCTGAGCCAGATTAGAATGTAAGCCACAGCTGGGATGTGAGTCCAGCAGCTTTAGAAAATAAAATATACACTTAACCACTTAACCACATTATTCCACAGATTGCTGCCTGTAAAAAACAGTTACACGTGTTTTAATTTACCTTGTCATCATCGTCACAAGTCATAACGTTAGAAAAGGGAATCTCTGCTTTGAACATCTTTCGACAGTGCATGAGCTGAACGAGTAAGTAGCAAACGGTTTTGAATTTCATCTTTTTGGCAGGTTTGATGTCTGAAAGGATTAATCCAGGGAATATCTGTCAACATAGAGTAAAAACAGGAGATAAAAGATACAGATAACATTTGTGTGCAGCACTCAATATAATCCTCCATTTCCAGGAATTTTCACACAGGCAAATACAATCAGTGTTCATGCATTTGAAATCCATCTAAAATTTCTTCACTGTACATTGTGTAGATTCAACAGATGGTTATTGCTTAAATTGTTTTATATACACAGTGTATACATTCATGTATACGATCCATAATTTATATGTAAATCAATACCAATAAGATTTTAATCCTGCCTGTCTCGAAACTATATACGGCGAGACATCAACTGAATACTAGATGCCCCAGAAAGTTGTTGTCTGGGATGTCAGGGGTCATCTTTGTTGACGTTAATGTATCTAACTCATCTCAGGCATGCCCAATGTGGTTTAAAATTAGGTGAAACACCATGGCATGGCATCATTGGATACATGATCTAGTCACAATGATAATCACTATGCTCCCAAAAAATTCCTATACCATTCACCTTTCACCACCCCTCTTAACCTCCAAACTGCCTGGTGGCCTCGAAGAATTCAAATTGCCTGCTGTCTTTCTTAAGTGAATTGATCAATTGTCAATTTATTTGGTCATTTGGACATTGATTGTCGTTTTACTTTATTATTATTATTATTTATTTCTTAGCAGATGCCCTTATCCAGGGCGACTTACAATTGTTACAAGATATCACATTATTTTTACATACAATTACATTATTTTTACGCATTATTTTTACATACAATTACCCATTTATGCAGCTGGGTTTTTACTGGAGCAATCTAGGTAAAGTACCTTGCTCAAGGGTACAGCAGCAGTGTCCCCCATCTGGGATTGAACCTATGACCCTCCGGTCAAGAGTCCAGAGCCCTAACCATTACTCCACACTGCTGCCAGTTGTGTTCCTCCATTTGTTAAATAGGTCTCAAGTGTTATAGGACATGTATTTATTTTAATTTTAAAACATGATACAGTATGTGGTTATACAAATCTCTGTTTGCAAGCAATGCTCATGATTAGTGTTGAGTAAAAATAGTTTTGTGAATTCAGAATCTTTACAAGTTGCCGTCTTGGAGAACAAAATGTGGATTAGCTGGTAAGAGACTTGGTTGGAAACAAAATTATTTCTTTCCGGTCTTACCTTCCGTCGATGAGATGGCACAATAAAAAATGTTTCAATGTTATGCTTGTGTAGAAAACTATTTCTCTCATGACCATATCCAGGTTCTACTTCATAGTCTCCATTGAGGCACTCCAGGGTGGTCTTTGTAATGTGAACCTTCCTGAATGGATGGACAAAAATCTTCTTTACCAATGCAAATATTTGCTTAGTGTAAAACTGTACATTCACAGCCTTTTTTTCGGTAGTTAACCATGGGTACAGTGCTGTATGGTATAAAAACTAATATTATTGTCGAGGGTCACCAGACAGTTTTACCTCTGGCCCCCTCCACTACAGTCAGTAAAATGTCCCCAATAGTCATAGTACCTGTTTAGTATCTGCGAGTTTGGCGTACCACAGTGCCATTTATTGGGTGCAATTTACTGTGCTGCTCTGTATTGATAATACATTGTGTAAGTGTACATTTCCCATGAAGCTATCCAGAAATGCATTTCGAGTACCAAACCATCTACCCACATGCAAAATAAATTTACAAGTCAGCATTAGAAGGAGAAAAAGGAGAAGGCTGACAAAAAACAGAATATGTATTCCTGAGTAGAGTAGATATAAATACTGTATATCCTTACCCAGGTAAACCACCAGCTTCCATTACATTTGCTAGGGTCACATCATTGGACCAGACATCGTACTGCCATTTGCGGAGGCCAAGTACCCCACAAAGCACCCTCCCTGTGTGAAGTCCAACTCTCATGTTCAGATCCACCTCAGTAGCTTCAGCTACAGACCTGAAATACAGTAAATCAGCACTGTTATTCAAGATTACATACTGGGACTTGCAATGAGAATCAGGATCACTTATTTGCCATGGGGGCACTCTGCGGTCCATTGTATTCTGTAAAGGAAATGGTGGTGAATAATTGATATAAATGTTCTTTCTTCTTTATACAAAAAACAACCTGTAAAAAGAACAGAAAAATGAATACCCGTAAGATGTTTATTTGATCAAAAGCAAGCATCATGTATGTTGACTACAGAGTTCAAGACAAGGAAAAGGCAATTTGATGTAATGTAAAGCTTGTTAAAATAATATAAAAAGTTAAATACCTGTAAAAAAAGTATTTCAAACAAAAGTATTATCCACATTTCAATGTAATTGCAGTATTGCCTGTTTCTTACAGTAACTTTTCATTTTAGCATTTAAAAGTAAAATAACATAAATTATTCAAAAAGTTTCATTTAATTGAAAAATTGGAACATTTCTGAAATGCCAAGCTTTGAAAAGTAAATGTGACTAATGTAAATGTTACAGAAGTAAATATTCAGAGACAAAGCAAAATATTTTTTTTTCTTTTTTTTTTTTTTTTTTTCTTTTGTTTTTAGCAACAAGAGACATAGGTCAGTAGACAACAGACCTTTACATTTTTCAGTATGTTTACCTTTACATGTTTAAGTGAAAGCAAACTGTTATGCTGGTACCTAAAAAAATGTTTTGACATAACTTTGACATGAAACTATACAGTTCATAAAAGTGTTAATGACTTTTTATTATTATTTGTTTATTTAGCAGACGCCTTTATCCAAGGCGACTTACAGAGACTAGGGTGTGTGAACTATGCATCAGCTGCAGAGTCACTTACAACTACGTCTCACCCGAAAGACGGAGCACAAGGAGGTGAAGTGACTTGCTCAGGGTCACACAATGAGTCAGTGGCTGAGGTGGGATTTGAACCAGGGACCTCCTGGTTACAAGCCCTTTTCTTTAACCACTGGACCACACAGCCTCCTATGGTCCTTTGCTGGCAGTAAATGACCTGCAGGCTTCGGACCCAACTACTCCAGTGTGATATTCTCTGAAAATATACTTTTATATACTCAAGTTAGAGAGGCTGCAAATGAACAGTGGCTCGCAGTAACTTCCGGTCTTTATTGAACTTTCTCTTTTGCCCCCTCGCCTCCTTACGCTACATTCTGATTAACGGAACTTTATGAAAATGCTTACTGTCTTAAAGTGGCAGTTCTCAAATAGGAACATTACACCATGCAGGTCATTGGACCTACCAGTAAAGATCCTCTGTAGATATGTGTCTGGAAAGAACCAGTTGCATTACAGACCTACAAATAATTTGGGGTTGGCTATTCTTTTCAACTTTTCACATTCTACTCATAAAAGACCAGGCTGTATACAGTTTATAGTTTATTGACGTCAACCAGATTGTTAAAATATCCTTGGAAGACAGCAGCTGTCCAGGAAATACAATTCACAGCCAGACAGACAATATATAAACTCATTGTCAATGATTTAAAATGACTTTTACTAAAATCAATACAGTGAATTCATAGTTTCACTTAAAGGATTCCAGGATGGAAATAGTAACATTCCTACACCCCCCTCCCCCAACCCCCAGCATAAAAAAAACATGTTGTCCTATTTCTGGATTAATATTGTTGACCCTTCTTTATAGCTTTATATTTATTTATACAGAATTATACAGAAATTCCAGCATTTGCTGTTAAATTGTTTGAACCAACTGCTGAATCACAGTGGAGTCAGTTTATTACTCACCTTAATGCATTTCAAATTATACTGTTTATTTTCTCATCAGTTTCCTTTAATCAATCAATCAATCAATCAATCAATCAATCAATCTATCTATCTATCTATCTATCTATCTATCTATCTATCTATCTATCTATCTATCTATCGGGATAAGGGCGTCTGCTAAGAAATAAATAAATATATATATAGTGAGGAATGTACATTCCAGATCAAACTTTGGCAGCTTTAGGGCAGTGGGTGTAAAGAATGCACACTACATCTGGGTAAAGCCCTGTGGGAATGTTTAATTGAGGAGATGATTAAAATAAAGGCAAAAGTAATAAAATGTGAAAAGACAACATAAACAATCTGGATGGTACACAAAGTGTGGATATCATGTAAAATGTTTAAAAGTAAAATCAACAAGAGTTAATGAATGAATGTAAAATGGTTATCAGAATGGTTATCATGGGTTGATTAAGAAAAGTTAAACAAAGTTGGGTTTAAAAAGAATAAATGTCATGTTTGCTTGAAATGCAGCTTATTACATCAGAAGGGTCAGAAATAACTCCAGTGTAGGTTAATTGTTTGAGTTATTAATTTGACTTAATTGTTTAATGATGTAATTGTTGAAGAGTTAAGAATTGTGAGGGTGAGAAGATACAAGGGGGAACGTGAGGAGGAATTACTAAGAGCGTGAGTTGAGTTGGCTGATTACGGAGAAGAGAAAGTAAGGAACACTAAATAAATTAAGAACTCAGGGTAAACAGGAGTAGCCTGTCCCTGTTTAGACAGGGACATTATCCAGTTTAGTTAGACCCAAGTAAGGGTCAGGCTTTTCTTTTGTTTTTGTTCGCACAAACTGTGTGTTTGTTTTGATTTCAAATAAAGCCACGGCGTGTTTTTCTTCAAAGTACTGTTTCCTGAGAATTATTGTTACATACCACACACTACAAGGTCATTATCCTGAGAGATAATTCAGTACCATCAGCCAATCAGCTTCCAGCTCTAGCAGGCTCTAATAGACGGTAGATGCCCGCTGGAACGTCTCAGCACCAACTGTGAATCAAATTTAAAATCAATCCGCACAAGTGCTGGCTTTCTTTTTGATTTTTTATATCTTTTAAGTGTAGTTCACATCTATTAGACAGTAAATACTAAACAGAGACACAGTTGGTCCAAATTAATGTATTATTCACCAAAGGCTTTGGCTGATGGTAGAAACATGGTGAGTCAGGAGGCATTTCAGAGTGGTATTTAATAAGAGATTGTATTGTTTTTTAAAAGAAAACAACGGTAAAAATAATTTTCTAATGGCGATAGTGCTCTCTCAATGAGAGCTCTACCGTGTGATAATTGACCTTGACTTTTGTTAGCGCCCTTGCCTTCGGCTTGGGACGCATAACTCCCGTCGTGGTCAATTATCACACGGTAGAGCCCTCATCAGCGGGCACTATCGCTTAAATATATCATTGTTTATTATTATTATTATTATTATTATTATTATTATTATTATTTTATAAATTATAGTAGTCATTAGACAGATCATAGGCATTGCTCTCTGTTTCATTTTGTTGTCCTGGCTTCCTGGCATATTATAGAACACTTTCTTTGACAAATCCATAAATGTTTTTGTAACGGGGCGAGATCTGTGCTGGCTATCTGGTGAATGCATGATCCTGTAGGGGAGGGGTCGGGAGCCCTGTAGAATCTGCCTATCAATCATGGCGATGATACAGAGAGGTTGGGTGAGGGTGTGTTCTCTCTCTCTGAGTTGGTCGGGAGGCGGGCCTTGTGGGGGTGCCTGACCTATAAAAACCCTGCCTGTCAATCATGGCGATGACACAGAGAGGTTGGGTGAGAGTGTGTTCTCTCCCTCTGAGTTGGTCGGGAGGCGGGCCTTGGGGGGGTGCCTGACCTATAAAAACTGTGCTTTGTTATTCCTCAGCCCCGCCCATCTAGGAAGAATAACAGTGACAGCCCTGGTCGTGAGGGTCTAGAGAAACCACGAAGGGACAGGCAAGCAAGGCTGAGGAAGACAGCCAAACCAGAGAAGAAAACAAATAAAAGAATTTGTATTTACGTACCTGAATTGGGACGTGTGTAGTTAGCGGGGAAACCCCATATAGTATAGTAGGGGAATAGCAAAGCGCAGGCTGAAGACCTGAGCCATGAGGCTAGCTACGGTGGGGGAACGCTGCAAGAGCAGCACCTTTTATTTGTAGTTTTGTTACTGTGTTTTATTTTCCTTTTTACTTTCACCCTTTTGTTTGTAATATTATTTTGAACACCTGCGTGTGCACCACTAGTGAATGGCCAACCTTTTACCATTGCTGGTATTGGGTTGTGCTCTGGAGACAACCTTGTGGCGTAAATAAATCTGTGCGCCAAGTGGCATTTTCAACTACAGTTCTGCCTTGTGTCCAGTGAATTCCCACACCCTTCCACAGTTTTATATCAATCTGTAGTATGAGCATTCAGTGTTTTAATGTAATTTTAAACCATGTTAACTATATATATATATATATATATATATATATATATATATATATATATATATATACAGTATATATATATATATATAGTGAACGAACTCACCCTCTCGGGTTCGTTGCCCCTTTAAAAATTGACCCAGCACACAAGAAATGGATTTTTAAGCGCTGGTGCGCTATTTTTAATAAACACCAAAATAAACAAAATACAAAACAAACACCTAGCTCTTTAAGAGCACTAAACAAACAAGAACACCCTGTCTACGAGTGGGACAGCTAAGCTGTTTCCCCACCAAACAGAAAACAAAACACACACAGGTTTAATACAGCACTTTTTACCTCACGACTGCCAGGAAGCAGAGCACTCCTTTCTGCCTCCTTCTCCTCAGCAGCCCCTAACAGACTGGCTGCTTTCTTTAAATACCCTGCACCTGGCTCTAATTTAATAATAAGCACCAGGTGCAGGGAATGATTCATAATAAAATAAACAAAACTGATTAACAAAACACAAAACAATTAAACAATAAACCAACGTGCATTTTCACATGTTTTTTTTATTTCTTCTTCACGGAGGCTTTAACCCCCTCCCTGCTATCTCACAATATATATATATATATATATATATATATATATATATATATATATATATATATATATAAAAACACACACATGTGTACATTATTATACATGACTCTTTGGTGGCTGGTGGCCATCTTGGTGAAGGGCCAGCCCGTAAGCAAGATGGCCACCGTTTGTACAGCCACATGGTTTAGATTGTTTGTTAATTGTTTGATATAGAGTGTGGAATATGGCCAGGAGATTGAATGATTAATTGTTACTCAAACCTTGGTGACATGGTATCAAAGGAGACAAAGAGTGTTTGTTTGGTGATGGAGTGGAGTGTTGGAGAAAGAGAGAAAAAGCAAAAGAGAGCACCGGATAGCTGAAGTTTGGAGGTTTTGGGGGTTTAATAGTGTTTGTAGTTGTTTTGTTCAAACATTTTGTTTTATTCCTGTGTTTTGTTTGTTTTGATTTGTGATTTAATAAAAAGTACGCAAGAGTGCTAAACTGCAGCTCCTGTGTCTGGGTCAAATATTTTAAAGGGTGTAGACCCTCCTTGCCCGAGACTACATCACAAGGATACAGATAAGTTAAAAATGCATATGCTAATGCATAATACAACTGAATCCAATTTAAATGTTAATTGGGTTATTTAATTAGATAAACAGAGACTGTTGGGCAAAGAATAATATCATGTATTAAAAATAGGAACATTCAATTCTTGTTTTCTAAGGGGGGTCTAATCGTCGCATAGAAAGGTCATGTCTGGTGGCCACAGGGTTCAGTTCAGTTTGTCTGAACTAGCTCCTTTACATTTTCCTGGCTGGTGGGGAGCTCAGGAAATGAGGAAACAAGTTACCTTTTCACAATTTACCTGGATGTACATGAAGACATCTATTTTATAAGGCATTATAGTTTTAAGTTTTTGGGAGTTTTATTTCTACATTATTTATTTGACGAAATGTTAAAATTATTTTCCCCTACACTGTAAAAATTGAGATTTCAGCTGTGTGTTTTAAGTAAAGTACCTTTATTTCTTTGGAGTTTATGCAAAGCTGGCTGCATAAGAACTCCGCTTCAAGTGAATACAGAATATGAATATCAGCCTGAAAGAAAGGCTTTCCTTTGCCAGGAATGAATACTGTAAAATCTAAGTTCCCTTTACCTGTCAAGTTTGATATGAAAGGCAAACATTTACATCCACAAGCTATAAAGAATTACCTCTGAGGTATATGATATCTGAGAAAGGATGTATATTGAACTCAACATGAGAAACGTGGCCTTATTTTTTACACCCCTTGAGTGCTCTGGCAAGCCATCCTTATTTCCCCAGTGGGAGATCTGATGTGTGATGGAGATGGAAGAGGTTTATTTAAATTAAAATGTACCTATTGCCCTTATTAAATTACAATGTAAAGGGCACCACAGCCTTCTGCTGTAATACATACCAAGGCTTCATCTTATACAACATATCCTAATATGAATATAGATATGAGTTATTTTGTAATTTGTCTACAGAGAGTCACAATCTTCAGTAAAGCAATCAATGCTGCTTAATGTGTCCATAGCTCCAATATATCTTCTGCTAAGAAATTAATTTTAAAAAAGTAAGCTTCCCTAAGGATCTGTGCATTTACCCTATTTAAATATCAGGTCAGTAAAACACTAAATAGTAGAAACAGTAGCTTGTGCGAGTAAATGGAGGTCAAAAACATTGCTATTAGAACATAAGAAAGTTTACAAACGAGAGGAGGCCATTCAGCACATCTTGCTTGTTTGTTTGTTAGTAGCTTATTGGTCCCAGAATCTCATCAAGCAGCTTCTTGAAGGATCCCAGGGTGTCAGCTTCAACAACATTACTGTGGAGTTGGTTCCAGACCCTCAAAATTCTCTGCAGATTGAGGTGTGACCTCCGACATCAATCAAAGCTTAACACTAGAAGGACCGGAGATATACTCATACATTGGAGCCCTGCAGCAGTCTTTCTGATGGCTGTATTCAAAACACTGTAAATAGTATAACGAAAGAAGAAACAGTCGGATGTAATTAGTTTTTTTAAATTTTTTTATTGAGTATGTCACAAACATCTGAACAACCGAAGCATGCATATATATATATATATATATATATATATATATATATATATATATATATATATATATATATATATATATATATATATATATATATACAGTACTGTGCAAAAGTTTTAGGCAGGTGTGAAAAAATGCTGTAAAGTAAGAATGCTTTCAAAATAGACATGTTAATAGATTATATTTATCAATTAACTAAATGCAAAGTGAGTGAACAGAAGAAAAATCTAAATCAAATCCATATTTGGTGTGACAACCCTTTGCCTTCAAAACAGCAACAATTCTTCTAGGTACACTTGCACAAAGTCAGGGATTTTGTAGGCCTATAGTCAGGTGTATGATTAAACAATTATACCAAACAGGTGCTAATGATCATCAATTCAATATGTAGGTTGAAACACAATCATTAACTGAAACAGAAACAGCTGTGTAGGAGGAATAAAACTGGGTGAGGAACAGCCAAACTCAGCTAACAAGGTGAGGTTGCTGAAGACAGTTTACTGTCAAAAGTCATACACCATGGCAAGACTGAGCACAGCAACAAGACACAAGGTAGTTATACTGCATCAGCAAGGTCTCTCCCAGGCAGAAATTTCAAGGCAGACAGGGGTTTCCAGATGTGCTGTCCAAGCTCTTTGAAGAAGCACAAAGAAACGGGCAACGTTGAGGACCGTGAGACGCAGTGGTCGGCCAAGGAAACTTACTGCAGCAGATGAAAGACACATCATGCTTACTTCCCTTCGCAATCGGAAGATGTCCAGCAGTGCCATCAGCTCAGAACTGGCAGAAAACAGTGGGACCCTGGTACACCCATCTACTGTCCGGAGAAGTCTGGTCAGAAGTGGCCTTCATGGAAGACTTGCGGCCAAAAGCCATACCTCCGATGTGGAAACAAGGCCAAGCGACTCAACTATGCACGAAAACACAGGAACTGGGGTGCAGAAAAATGGCAGCAGGTGCTCTGGACTGATGAGTCAAAATTTGAAATATTTGGCTGTAGCAGAAGGCAGTTTGTTCACCGAAGGGCTGGAGAGCGTACACGAATGAGTGTCTGCAGGCAACAGTGAAGCATGGTGGAGGTTCCTTGCAAGTTTGGGGCTGCATTTCTGCAAATGGAGTTGGGGATTTGGTCTCCTCAATGCTGAGAAGTACAGGCAGATACTTATCCATCATGCAATACCATCAGGGAGGCATCTGATTGGCCCCAAATTTATTCTGCAGCATGACAACGGCCCCAAACATACAGCGAAAGTCATTAAGAACTATCTTCAGCGTAAAGAAGAACAAAGAGTCCTGGAAGTGATGGTATGGCCCCCACAGAGCCCTGATCTCAACATCATCGAGTCTGTCTGGGATTACATGAAGAGAGAGAAGCAACTGAGGCTGCCTAAATCCACAGAAGAACTGTGGTTAGTTCTCCAAGATGTTTGGGCCAACCTACCTGCCGAGTTCCTTCAAAAACTGTGTGCAAGTGTACCTAGAAGAATTGATGCTTGATGCTGTTTTGAAGGCAAAGGGTGGTCACACCAAATATGGATTTGATTTAGATTTTTCTTCTGTTCACTCACTTTGCATTTAGTTAATTGATAAATATAATCTATTAACATGTCTATTTTTGAAAGCATTCTTACTTTACAGCATTTTTTCACACCTGCCTAAAACTTTTGCACAGTACTGTATATATATATGTATGCATATGAACATTTATTTTACAAATCAAAACAAGAACATGTAAATAAATAAACATCTGAACAGACATCGGTTTACAACATACATATTTATAAAACTGAAACGATAGCAATACATTTTTAACTTTTCAATAGCAATCGGTTTATTATCAGATGAGCAAAAGCAACTGAACGACGATAAATAAACTTAGAAAAAAAACATTTTACAGAAGCGCACAGCACAAGAAGTTATATAAAAAAGTCTAATTTAGTTTTCTTTTTTTTGACAAAAGGGTATTCCTTTATTTTGAGTCTAAGGCTGTTCACAATCAACACAGATAATGCACTTCTCCACGTTGCCTTTCTGCACAGGGAACAGCTGTCCGAAGTTTTATTTTTATTGCAATTGCCAACCTGGCATTTGCGTCTCTTTTGCGGCTCTCAGCGGGGTTGCCAGCTTCAGCTGTGGGTACACGCTTTGGCAGTCTCCCTCTGTTCTAAATGCTTCTTGCGAAGTTTCTGTGCTAACTGTAAAATATATTCTCTCCTTGGTAAATTCTTCTCCGTGCATTCTTTGTAAAGTACCCAGGAGTTGATGGCCACTGTTGGGAGCCAACTTTCACAGAATATTTCCATGTCATCTGATCCAAAACATCAACTCCATATTTTGTTGCGTTGTAAAACACCACAGTCTCTGGTATTTATTTTCACTAGTACCGATGCTAATTGACTGACCAAAGCAGCGCAGCTGGCAAGCAGACGCCAGCCTTCAAAAGGCTGATTGAAAACAACAGACTGTCAGTCAGTCATTCACTCAGGCAGAGAGTAGAGACCTAATCTGATTACAGCTAAACACATTGCAGACTGCTAAATAAAAAGAATAAAGTAGAATACCATTCTGTATAATCAAAATACAATTGTTTTCTGTGTTGCCGTCAATGTGACTGCTCCTGGGGCTTTTAGGTATAATGTAATATCTCCTTTATTTTTGCACTCCTGCGTTTCATGCTTTGTGAGAATTTTTAATACATACGGACAGAAAGGTACACGAACGCACAGCCCCATATGTGTTACACGACTGGAGAAAATTACATTTTAAAACCAAAAACCGCGGGGCTTCTAGTGTTAAAAAAAGCTGTGATGGTGGACCACTGGAACGCAAACAGCACAAAATAAGGTGACAAGGAAGAGGACGAGGAGGAGAGGATTTTGGGAAAGGCAAGCCCTGTGTTTAAGAGCTTTATTTAAACCAATACGTAAGGAATAAATAATGATAAACTGTGGATTATCTTACCAATTAAACACTGTGAGTTGTTTATGTCACTTAAAACATTTACTCCTAATTGATACTTGTTTGATAACGAGAGTCAATTAATTTGTAATTTGGTAATTGGATTTGTTTTTTGCTCTTTTGTTATGCTTAGTGTAAACAGTTAAAATTAATGTTGTCATGAGTTCCTCTAAGTTTGAAATCCCACTTACACAGACAAAAGTGCCTGTTGTAAGTGAAATTAGTAGCAAATGGAATGTGAACCGGGAACGGAGAGTAAAATTGATTGTTTTGCCAAGCCTAAAACAGATGGATACTTAAATATCATTGCCAGCGATCGTTTTTTGAGAAACAGTCAAAATGTGAGTGGACTGTAAGCTTGTTTGAACAACGGTTAAAGCCAGGAAAGAAAGGCAAATGCTTGCTGTTGTTCCTGAACCTGTCCAGAAGATATCTGAAATACAAATTTGAAGGGGGATGCTTATGTGGAAATTAATGTAGTGGTAGAATATGAGGTAACGTTGTAGAAGGGATATACATAGGACCCTGAATAGTACACAGTCTTTACCCTGTAATGTAGGCATATAACAAAAGGACAGGTTTCAAAGACAATAGCTGTCTGTGTGAAGGTAAAGACCTGTGTATAGACCTGAATACGGTGTATGTTAAAACAAAATTATATTAATCCTGTTATTTGTGATTATTATATTTAAAGCCAGTAAACCAGATTAGAAGTCTGACTGAAACGTTAAGGATACTATTAAGTTTAGTTAACACTCCAAAACAAGAGCTAGGATTTATTTGAGTTTTGTATTGTATGTTAACCTATTATGTGTGGTTCAGGGGGTGGGAGATGGGCTCCACCCTATCCTTTCATCTCCTATCATCAATCAAATCTACTTCCTATTTAAATCATTAGCCAAACCTGCAGAAAACCCGGCTGCTGCAGCAGCTAGTCACTTCTGGTTTTGCACCAATCCCAGTCCCTACAATAGAGCCTCCGGTCTACAACCTTGCATCTTGCATGGTTCCGCCGCATCAACCACTGCGCGCCATCACTCAATATCCCTGCAGATTCAGCGCAGTATAATTGAAGGTAAGGACGTTAATCTGGTTTCTCCATTGATTGCTACATTGGAATTTCTGGACCATAGAGTGGTGGATTGTAGAGACTTATCAGTAACACTGAAATCCAAAGACCCCAGATTACTGAAGAATCTTACCCTGAGAGAATCCGTCTTAGCCTTCACTATATACAGAGATGTGCTATGTTCTGTATACCCGAACCGCAGGCAAGAACTGGATTCTTATGAATTCTACATCGTGGAGCTGTCTGTCAGGTATGGAGGGACCATGTTTTTTGACTACCACAAATCCTTTTCAGCAAAAGCAGCAGCTATTTTTGCATCAGATAACCACATCATCAAATGGGCACAACCTGATTTAGATCTGTTCAACAGGATTTTCAGCGGTTTCAGAGCTAACACATGCGGGGTCTGCAGTTCCACCGGCCACTCAACCTCTCTCTGTCCCAAAGCTGCTATTGCATCAACCTCCTCCAGATCAGCAGTCTGCATCATTGCTCCCCACTTCTCAAATAGAATCTCGATTACTAACTCCATCCATTCTTCTTCCCCATCTGAACAATTACAAGAGAAGACAGATTTGGGCGAAGAATCAGATATGCAGGAGGAAAGCAAATATGTAACAATTTCAACATCGGTATCTGCTCGATGAGGCAATGCAAAAACATCCATATGTGCAGTTTCTGGGGGGACACTCATTCAAAAGCCATCTGCCCAGTAGCTCCAAAGTGACTTTCTCCAACACTCATAGTCTCTACTCCTATAAATATTCCCAATTTAAAACAAAAACTTCTGAATCATCCAGACAAAATCTTCATCAACCATTTCATTGATGGACCTAAAAACGGACTCAGTCAAATCCCTCCCTCCTCCTTTCTAAACTTCCATTCTGCTATTCAAGAGCCTAATACAGTTCAGTCTCTTATGCAAAAGAGGTTAAAAAAATAATAAATAAGGATTTATGGTCAGCCCATTTGCAGCTCCCCCCTTTCCAATATTCATGCATTTATATGCATTTAAAGTAGTACCAATCCATCCTTCTCTTCACCACCTGTTCGGGATATGCTGAGAAGAGAAATATTATTTTTCTACTCAGTTATCTGAAAATATTTGATACTCTCTCAGAGGCTTTATGCGGGATACTTCTCAATTCACATCATGTTCCATTTCTGCTCCACTTGACGATTTTCTGTTGATCTCTCAGATCTGCCAGCAGAAGCGATCACCAATCTTAAAAGTTTATTTTCAAAGGTTGGCGTACCGCTTTCAGAAGAAAAAATATTCGGCCCCCTTCATTCAATGGAATTTCTAGGAATAATACTGGACACAGAAAAGTTTGAAGCTAGCCTCCCCCGTATCTAAACTGGATCATATTCGTTCCCTTATTCAGAACTTTCAGATCAGTAAAACAATCAGGAAATGCGCACTATTCTCTTTGCTGGGCCATTTTGCAATTCGCATTATCCTCCAGGGACGGACATTTATATATCGATTACTTGCTTCATCAACAGCAAAAAACTTGGACTCATCAGAAGCTAGGGAAGACATTAAAGTGTGGTCTACTCTCATTCAGCATTGGAATGGCCTGTCTATATTCTATGATGATTTAATTTCAGCACCTCATAACCTGGCTTTATTCACAGACGCTTCATTTAAGCGATTCAGAGGTCTTTTAAACAATAAATGGTTTTCTAGTGCATGGTCACTAGAAATCGAAAACCTATCACTATATCTAAAATCCACAGCTCTTCTTGAAATGCACCCAATAATCGCGGCATCACATCTATGGGGTCACCTTTGGTCAAAGAAATTAATACTATTGGCCTATGGCTTTTGTAGTACACGCAAAGGACTACAATCAAATCCTATCTGTCAGGAATACAGTACCAATTTCTCTTGATGTCCATTACCTACCCAACTCTCCTGTCCATCTCACCTGCGCAGAATCTCTAAGAGCTCTCCGACTGCTTCGCCTTCTCATCTGCCTATCTTTATAGATATTCTGGGCAATTTCATTTCAATCCTCTGTCAAGGCTGCTTCTCTATATTTGATGACCTAACAATGGGAACTATATGTTTAACTACATTTTTTTATTTTTTTTTAAGATGCTCAGAATATGCAGTTCCTTCTATTGCCAGCTTTCCTACGCTGGACATTCACTGCAGTGATCTCACACTCATCTTTGAGTCCCACTTTGTCTTCTACCTTTACCACGGATCAGCTTCGGCAAGGTCAATTTATTCAGCTATCAAAAATTGACTTGCTATGCCCATATGCTTCCATGCAGAAATATATAGAAGAACGCAAACCTATTTCAAATTCCGACCCCCTGTTCATCGATTCAAGCTGGACTATTATATCCACACATTGGTTCACATCTCATCTGTCCATGTTGGTTTCCAGAGCAGGACTTCCCCTGCAATTCTATACTCATTCATTCAGAATTGGAGCAGCCACATCAGCAGCAAGAGCAAAGATTAACCAGCATCTAATTAAAAATATCGGGCGCTGCACCTCATCAGCAGTTGAATCATATATACACTACCGTTCAAAAGTTTGGGGTCACTTAGAAATTTCCTTGTTTTCCATGAAAACATACATGAAATGAGTTTGAATAGGAAATATAGCAAAATGAATAGGAAATATAGTCATTGACAAGGTTAGAAATAATGATTTTTAATTGAAATAATAATTGTGTCCTTCAAACTTTGCTTTCGTCAAAGAATCCTCCATTTGCAGCAATTACAGCCTTGCAGACCTTTGGCATTCTAGTTGTCAATTTGTTGAGGTAATCTGAAAAGATTTCACCCCATGCTTCCTGAAGCACCTCCCACAAGTTGGATTGGCTTGATGGGCACTTCTTACATACCATACGATCAAGCTGCTCCCACAACAGCTCAATAGGGTTGAGATCCGGTGACTGTGCTGGCCACTCCATTATAGACAGAATACCAGCTGACTGCTTCTTCCCTAAATAGTTCTTGCATAGTTTGGAGCTGTGCTTTGGGTCATTGTCCTGTTGTAGGAGGAAATTGGCTCCAATCAAGCGACGTCCACAGGGTATGGCATGGCGTTGCAAAATGGAGTGATAGCCTTCCTTCAAGATCCCTTTTACCCTGTACAAATCTCCCACTTTACCACCACCAAAGCACCCCCAGACCATCACATTGCCTCCACCATGCTTGACAGATGGCGTCAAGCACTCCTCCAGCATCTTTTCATTTGGTCTGCGTCTCACGAATGTTCTTCTTTGTGATCCAAACACCTCAAACTTAGATTTGTCTGTCCATAACACTTTTTTCCAATCTTCCTCTGTCCAGTGTCTGTGTTCTTTTGCCCATCTTAATCTTTTCTTTTTATTGGCCAGTCTGAGATATGGCTTTTTCTTTGCAACTCTGCCTAGAAGGCCAGCATCCCGAGTCGCCTCTTCACTGTTGACGTTGAGACTGGTGTTTTGCGGGTACTATTTAATGAAGCTGCCAGTTGAGGACCTGTGAGGCGTCTGTTTCTCAAACTAGACACTCTAATGTATTTGTCCTCTTGCTCAGTTGTGCACGGGGCCTCCCACTCCTCTTTCTATTCTGGTTAGAGCCAGTTTAAGCTGTTCTGTGAAGGGAGTAGTACACAGCGTTGTCTGAGATCTTCAGTTTCTTGGCAATTTCTGCATGGAATAGCCTTCATTTCTCAGAACAAGAATAGACTGACGAGTTTCAGAAGAAAGTTCTTTGTTTCTGGCCATTTTGAGCCTGTAATCGAACCCACAATTGCTGATGCTCCAGATACTCAACTAGTCTAAAGAAGGCCAGTTTTATTGCTTCTTTAATCAGCACAACAGTTTTCAGCTGTGCTAACATAATTGCAAAAGGGTTTTCTAATGATCAGTTAGCCTTTTAAAATGATAAACTTGGATTAGCAAACACAACGTGCCATTGGAACACAGGACTGATGGTTGCTGATAATGGGCCTCTGTACGCCTATGTAGATATTCCATTACAAATCAGCCGTTTCCAGCTACAATAGTCATTCACAACATTAACAATGTCTACACTGTATTTCTGATCAATTTGATGTTATTTTAATGGACAAAAAATTTGCTTTTCTTTCGAAAACAAGGAAATTTCTAAGTGACCCCAAACTTTTGAACGGTAGTGTACATTCTTCCCCATCTGAGATATCTTCTGCACAACAGTCTATTGCTAGTATGTGTGGAGTGGGGATGATCCATACTCCGGGACCATCAAAGGTTTCCCCCTAAAAAGAAAGGGGGGTTTTCCTTTCCACTGAGAGGAGGGTCTTCACATAGTTAGTAGGGAGCAAGTCACTATCCTTCTTTGTTGTGTAAAATGTTTTCTTTCTTTCTTTGTTTATATATGCATTGGCAGTTCTTTTGTTTGTATGCACTCATTGGAATCTTTAGCGAGGAGCCGGGGGTCTATCCTTTGGGGGGTTAGTGATCTCACATTCTCCAACCCTTGGTTAAGCTCCGCTTCCTTCACCTCCACGAGTAGAGTTCTCCATGAGTCAGAGGGGACCCACGGCCAAACCCAACCTTTTAGCATCTCATGATCTATCACTACCCTCGCAATCTGAGGAACAAAGCTTATTCTTGCTAAACCTTGCCGTAGGAGCTCTTCCTTCGTAACATGGGGGTGCGTTTCTATAACAGCTTTGGAAGTCTTTAAATCATCTCATCGAGGGCAGCTCTCCGAGCCAGTTCCCTTTTCTTCCTTCCTTTCAGGTTCTGGAGCCTCTATTTATGTACAGGGCCCACCAAGAGATGGGGACCCCTCTTTTGTATGTTGGATCCCCCAAGAGACGGGGACCCCTTGTGTATGTTAGACCCCCAAGAGACAGGGACCCCTTTTCTATATGTATTCAATCTTTACTATTTCTATGTCCCTGAGGGTGCCGTGCACCCAGCCTTGGAAGTTGCCTCATCACGACGTGGTCTCACCTGACTGTGGTGGTGACTTCACCACCACGCGGACCTCATCCTGCCGAGGGCTTGGTCCTAACTGTGGGCAGCTCCCCTTGAAGTAGCCTGGCTCCCGCCCCATGAATTGTTAAAAATAAGCCATGTTCCCACTGGAAAAGGGACACCACGGAACAAATAAACACACAGTTGCCATCCTGGTTAAACCAGTCCTTTCTTGTCGAGAGTGCTTTATGCACCAGACAGTGTTAGGAATTCAGAACTGTGTTCAAAGTTATACTGTAAATAAAAAAATGTGCCACAATTTGAAAACCTTTTTTTACATTATGTTAATGTATCATTTTATTACTTTAGCAAACAATATGAAATGCTAAACTGAAATTGCAACCCCTTTCAAGTGTTAAATTTGTAATATTATGATTAACTAATTGTTGAAATGATTGTTGCTGATTCTTCTGCTAAAAAAAGCTCAGTATATTTAAACAACCCTGTACAATGCTGTAGGGCATATTTTTTGACAAAACATGTTTATAGATATAGAAGGGACTTTTTCAATAGGTGACGTTACATAAGTGTTTGACTTTTCTCGAGACATTTGTGTCTAGTGAAATAAATGTGGACATGGTGCCTTTTTGTGTTTACATGTAAAGCCTATGGAACGCTTACTTTTCCCCGAATGCTATGCAAATGGAGGAGAGGGGAGGGGGTCATATTTAAATGAGCCATGCTGACGGCCCACTTAGATTCTCGTGCAGTTAACCGTGAAAGTCCCCAAAATACTGTTTACTGTACATCAGCAGAGAACAGTTTCAGGAGAAATAATCCATGTTTCATCGTGTTTGACGTAAATGGTTATTAAAGATCTGATTTGCTGATGGATAGTGCCTGTTTTTTAAACTTTGTTTTAGTGTTGTCGCCCACACTGCTTTTCACACATCATTTGGGGGGTGGGGGGGTGGGATGTGTTATTTATTAATAATAAACTGGGCCATATCCGAGTGGTGATTGAACAGGCGTTTGGGCTATTGAAAGGGAGGTGGTGGATACTACTGAAGCGTACTAAAGTGAACCAAGAGTTTGTTCCCCAAATTACTACTGCCTGCTGTATCCAGCACAATCTGTGCCAGGACCATAAGGAAGTGTTCAGGCAAGCGGAGGAACAACTACTTCAGTCGCCAGCCAGAATTGTAAAACAGCGATATGAAGAGGGTCCTGCTATTAGAGATGCACGGCTCTTTATTTTTGTAACCCAATGGTGTGCTTTTATGTTGCATCACATTTTTGTTTCATTAGCTTATTTTGTATCTTGTTATACCAAATATAGCATCCTCATTTGCACTGTACTTGTATGACTGCTTCTGCTAAATAATGAATTGGAATATTGAGCAGTATTGTTGATTCCCAAGAAATAAGTCACAAAAATTCCATGCCACATTTTATTTTGAGAGTGTGTTAAACAATTTTCGTGTTATGCATTGTATAAAGCTGCCTCATCCTATCCATTATTATTATTATTATTATTATTATTATTATTATTATTATTATTATTATTATTATTATTTACACTACATTTTTAAGGCAGAATGAATGTGCCTCCCTGAGTGTGTACAGGTGCAAAAAAAGATCAGTGACCATCGGGATTGATGCTAAACAAAAGCCAGAGACTGTTGCATTTTATAGCATGGCGAATACGGTGTGGATATACTGGATAAAATGGCACGGCTGTATTCTGTCAAAGGTGGTACTCGCAGGTGTCTGTGGCTGTTTTTTATAATGTTTTGGACCTGGCAGCCATCAATGCTGTGGTTTTGTACAAGGAGGGCACCAGCAACACAATCACTCGGAGGGACTTTATTTTGCAGCTAGCCCGGAGCTACGGCAGAAACATTTTGATAAGAGACACGAAAGCTGGCTGGCAAATGCCCCTCAACCTTCAGCAAGCACTGCGCCCACTGGCACATGGAATAAAAGACAATGCCAGGTTGCTAAATGCAATAAAAACTGAACTTTTGATGTCTGCGCCCATTGTGAAAAGGCAGTCCGTGGCAAATGCACTGGTACAGTTGAAAAGCGTGTTTTCTGCGTAGATTGTACTTAGAAAGCTGTAATAGAACTCTGAACAGACCGACAGAGCCTTTGAACTCTGTTTCACTCAAAGCGCTTTCACTTTGCATAAGTTATATTTTTGTTTTATGCTATTTTTATAACTTGTGTAACACAACAGGGAGGGGGTTAAAATCCTCCCTGCATAAAACATGTACGCCTGCACATTTTGTTAATTGTTTTGTTTAATTGTTTTATTGTTAATTATCCCCTGCACCTGGTAGTAATTATAAATTAGGACCAGGTGCAGGATATTTAAGAGGTGCAGTCAGTCTGCCCAGGGCTGCTGTGTGAAGAGCCCGCTTGTGAGTGAGTGCAGGCGTACAAAGAGAAAGGTAGAGTGAAACCTTTGGTAGAGTGTGCTGTATAACTTTGTGTTTGTTTTGTTTTCTTGGCAACAGGTAAACAGCTTAGCTGTCCTGTTTATAGTTTAGGTTCCTGTTTCGTGTTTTAGTTTAGTGCTCAAACAAAGAGCTAGGTGTTTGTTTTGTTTATTTTATTTTTGTGTTTATTAAAAAAATATATAGCGCGTCAACGCTTTGAAACCTCCAAATCGGTGTCCTGGGTCTATTTTTAAAGGGGCAACAAACCCGAGTGGGTGCGGTTCTTTTACACTTGCCATTTATGTTTTCTAATTATATATGTGCATACAGCTTTCTACACCTTTTTACACAGAAGTTTATTGCGTAAAGTTTATTTTATTACAGTTTTTCATGTCTATGTGTGCTATTTTTGAAAAAAAAATAAAGTTTAATTTTCAATGTAAATACAGTGTTTCTGCTCTGAAAATGGTATGTATGATGTTCAGAAATAAAAATATTAAGTTGTATCCAATTGTTTGCTTTTCATTTACTCGGCGGGTCTAGTGTTAAGCTAGCAGTGCCGGAGTTTGCGATGGAATATCCCAGACATAACCGGCCAAAGAGTGCACATCTTGTGGAGGATTTGCTGTTTCAGTGGAATAACTAAATAGTTAATGACTTTTGTTTTTGCAAAGACATTTCTTTTGTACCCTGAAGTGCAGACGAAACGGGAGAGAAGATAGACCCCGGAACCTGGACTTCTCTGCCAACAGGAAAGCCAAGACCTTGTTAAGTATTAACACATAGTGTTTATTCTTTTATGAACCTTAAAGTAAAATTAACACTTTGTTTGAGGTAGATTGTAAGAAAAGTATTATTGCTTTCAATTCATGCTTTGAGTTAATGAACAAAATAGTAATTGTTTGTTGTATGTGATTTATACCAGTTGATGAGGGTTTTACAAGGCAATTATGAGCATGCTGCATTAGAAGCTAGACTCCAAATTTAGCTGTCTTGATAATAGATAATTCTTGATAGGTTGTCTGGATGCAAAGGGCATCTTTATCTCTCAAGAGTGAGAATTGCCATCTGAACCAAAACATATATATGAGACTGATTTAATGATGCTTTGATTATCAAATATTAACAAAAGTAAAAATGTGTGTTCCTAATGATACCCCTGTTAAGACTAATCTTTGTCTAAAATAACAGTCAGAAATGAGGTTGTAACCTTTTAAGGGAATCTCCCACAGATTGTGTTGGATCGCTAATCAACCAGCGGGAGTGGGGTGTCATTTTTATACTTTCTTTCTGTACTGTTTAGTACAGTTTAGTTTATATGATTACAACTTAAACTAGTCCAAATACAAATATAAATTGCACACTGCAACAATCTGTATGATACTTTACAAACACATTATATTTACAAATCCATATATCACAAGCATTATGATAAGTTCTAGGAAAGACGGAGAAAAAGGTGGGGTTATCTGCAACATCAATCTGATAAGTGACATACTGCAATCAAAACATTAACTTCCCTGCTGCCACCTTTGGACCATAGTAACTTACGTATTCCCATGTGACTTTATAGCAGCTTTAGGAAATGACTTGAACAAGCTAATTAACATTTTTACGAGAAACTCGTGTTTACATGTGTAAGTGGGCATTGATTTCACAAACATTTCCTGGAATCTCACAAGAAATTGAGACTTTCACGATAAAATATTGAGACCGTTTTTTGAGACATTTTCACAAGCTTTCCCTGCCAAGTTTCATGCGCATTGTCCATTCACGTGAAACAAACCACACATGTAAACTGGACTAATGAGGCTACCAAACCAAAGATGTGTTGCCATGGAAACAGAAAGGTAGTGTATCATAATCAAAATTGGGATGCAGTAATCTTAAGCAATAACTACAAGGAACATTGAGATACATGCATTTATACAGTTGTCGCTACATATATTAGATGTTACCTGTAGTCACCTACAACTGTTACATATACAGTGCCATGAAAAAGTATTTGCCCCCTGTCTGATTTTCTGCATTTTTGCATATTTTTGACATTGAATGTTGTCAGATCTTCAACCAAAACCTAATATTAGATAAAAGGGACACTCATTGAACAAATAACATAAAAATTTAATACATTTAATTTATTTATTAAAGACACCCAATGCCCCTGTGTGAAAAAGTAATCGCCCCCTTAGACTCAATAACTGGTTACGCCACCTTTAGCAGCAATAACTGCAACCAAACGCTTCCTGTAGTTCTTGATTAGTCTCTCACAGCGCCGTGGAGGAATTCTGGCCCACTCCACCATGCAGAACTGCTTCAACTTAGTGACAGTTGTGGGTTTTCGAGCATGAACTGCTCGTTTCAGGTCCTGTCACAACATCTCAATGGGGTTTAGGTCTGGACTTTGACTAGGCCATTCCAAAACTTTAAATTTCTTGTTCTTCAACCATTCTGATGTAGACTTGCTTGTGTGTTTCGGATCATTGTCTTGTGTATTGTCCATTGTGTGATGTCCATTGTCCAGCTGCGCTTCAGCTTCAGCTCATGGACGGATGGCCTGACATTCTCCTGTAGAATTCTCTGATACAGAGCAGAATTTGTGGTTCCTTCAATGATGGCAAGGCGTCCAGGACCTGATGCAGCAAAGCATCCCTAAACCATGACACTAACACCACCATGACAGTTTGTATGAGGTTCTTACTGTGGAATGCAGTGTTTGGTTTTCACTTGAACATAACGGGCCCATGTCGGCCAAAAAGTTCCACTTTTGACTCATCTGTCTATAGAACATTGTTCCAGAACTCTTGAGGATCATCCAGGTGCTTTTTGGTAAACTTGAGACGAGCATTCATGTTCTTCTTAGTGAGCAATGGTTTCCACCTTGCTACTCTGCCATGAATCCCATTTTTGCCCAGAGTCTTTCTGATGGTGGAGTCATGAACACTGACCTTAGCCGAGGCGAGAGAGGCCTGCAGATCCCTAGATGTTGTTCTTGGGTTCTATGTGACTTCCTGGACAATTTTACGCCTTGCTCTTGGAGAGGTTTTGGCAGGATGGCCACTCCTGAGAAGATTCACTACTGTCCCAAACTTTCTCCATTTGGACAATATGGCTCAGACTGTGGTTTGGTGGAGCCCCAGAGCCTTAGAAATGGCTTTGTAACCCTTTCCAGACTGATAGGCATCAACAACTTTTTTTTTCTGGAGGTCTTCAGGAATTTCTTTTGTTCGCGGCATGATGTGCCTCTAGAACCTGTGTGCTGACAACTTCACTCTGATGGGAAGGGCCAAAGTTAGTCAGATTTATATTGGGCAGGGCTGGCCCAAATCAGGCCTGGCTGTTAACCAAAGTACTCAAACAGCTGACCCTAATTATCCCTTTAATTGGGTTGAGTTAACTAGGGGGGGCAATAACTTTTTCACAGCTGAAGATTGCATGTTTGATTACCTTGCACACCAAACAAATGAAAGAAGCACCAAACTTTTGTGTCATTTTTTCTCAGACTCCCTCTATATACTACTACAACCCACAAAAAATTTGACCAAATACAATGTGAAAAATGTGCAAAAATGCAGAAAATCAGACAGGGGGCAAATACTTTTTCACGGCACTGTATATTGTAACAATCTTTTTTAGCATCCTGGATTTTAATAAAAAGTCAGTTATGTACTGCATTTGCTCTGTCTGACTTCACTGATCCTGTCATTTTGGTTGACGCCTTTGTGATGTTTGGTTTTTGAAACTGTAACATATTGCAATATAACATCATAGCATCTCATACAATGCACATGTCATATAATATGTAATGTAGAGGCAGCCGATGACTCGAATGAAGCATCCTTGTTTAGTGCTCTGTGCACTATAGCGTTAACCTGAATACATCAATTGTACTTGTTTTCCTGCAATCAATTGACAGGAATTGGGCTAAAATAAACTAAATTCCTCAATGTTAGAAGGTAGGTCCATCCAGGTAAATGTGAAACCATTTTAGCTTCTTTCCTTCTCCTCCACTTTCATCAAAATGTAAATCATATGAAAGTAACTAAATATTGCTTGTATCATCTTATCATTTTTGTCCCTCATTTTTACCAGTGAAATGAAATCAGATGCAATGAATAAATAACATACAGAAGGCTAAGAGACACCTTCACCTCTCAGGCCTGAATACCAGTTCCTGGGGACAGTCCAGTCTATATATTGTATGTGATAAATTATTTATTTAGGTCTCAATGGATTTGCTTGAGGTTACAAAATAGTTACCTTCATGAGATTGCATATGGCCACCACTGACATTTGTATTGCTTTTTTACTGTTTTTGTCTGATTTAAACTACATTTTCTAGTTCATTTTACCCTGGTTGGCCCTATATCTTTCAGTAGCGCACTGGTGGTACAACCTTTAGCAGTCTAACGCTGTGATGTTGAGAATCCAGTGACTTCCCTTGTGCAGGATATGTATTTTTTACAGTGGATGAAACTGGGACCATCGAGTACCTTATTCAGTAATTTGCACTTGCTCCATTCCCATCAGCCATTGCTATTAGGCAGTATTGTTTGATGCATGGTATAGAACAAAAACAAGCATTACCCTCTAGTAAAAGCCAAGGAGCACATAACAGGAAGCTGAACCAGTCTAAAAATGTCCAGAAGACACTGGATGTTCCCTGAAAAATAACTGAGTTGCAGGACTTTTTAAAGCTTTGCATTCATAATGAAACCAATCTCAAAGATGAACCACCAGACAGCTTACTTAACCACTTCAACTCCTGCTGTAAAAATGAAACCCCTTCCCAGGTACCAGATTTTGAAAATAATGTTTTCAAAACAGTAATTACTATAAAATGTTAACATATGATGAATAAAACACAAACAAATGACCTAAACTGTGTTTTTCATTAACCCTTTATGCTCCTGTGTACTACATACCCATGTTCAATAGAGATAAAAACAAGCTTTTTTTATTTATGCGATTATCGACTTGCTCTGTGCCATTTATTGAAATGTTCAATACAACAGAACCCGGGGTTGCCTTTGCAACCACTGCACATTTTTCTTGTGTCCTTTCTTTTGTTTTCATTTTCGTAGCAGACCCTGCACCTTTTTTGCTGTCTCTGCTTCCCTTGTGTTGGAGGGATAGTCACAAATGCATGTACAGGGCTACTTTGCGCAGGCATTGTGATGGATCTGGCTGCCACAGATGCCTGCTTCATTGCCTTGTAACTAGTACTGTGTTTTGATCATCACAGCACTGCCATTTCAAACCAAACACCTTCCTGTTTGCAGCTGGCCTACCTGTAAAGTTGCTGCATGCTCTTTTGTTTGTACAGTCACAAAGGTAAGTGATTAGCTTTTTGGGAACAAAAGCCAAAAAGCACTCCAATGGAGAACGCAAACTCTCAAGTTCCATGGCAGGGTGCACATCTGTGTTAACAGGTGCAAAATCAAATGATGGAGGACTGGCATCATGGTAGGGATCAGTAATAAACACCCAGTCCCCTGCTGTTCTTGGCTCCACATCCTCTTCATCATCTTCACTGAGTGGTAAGTCAGCATCTGTCGCTGGTATTGAAATCGTCTGAACCAACTTCGAAATCTTCATCACTCCCGTTGTCGCTCTCCACATACGTTGCCATGTTTACCTTTCACTAAAAACCATATAAATTACAACTAAACAAGTAAAGCTAATAATAATAATTTAAAACACTATATATATACTTCCCGCAATATATCTCAGTCTTCTAAATGAAACACTATATATATACTTGTAAAAGTTGAATGGCTTCCCGCAATAAATCAATGGGAAACTTGACATACGGCATGGTACTGTAAGTGGGCTTCCATTTGACGTACGTGCATACGTCATGGTGTTGAAGTGGTTAACCCTTTCAGAAAACACAACTTTTCCTCTTTTAAACAGGTTTAGTTAATAAAATGTAGAAAACCTGCCATGAAAGTACAGAGAAATATATCAAAACTATATAATGTTTTAATGCATTTTTTGAGTGGATTTTAATGCATTTAGAAATGGTCACCCAACACTTCAGAACTCTTTAACACCTCTCAGACTTGCCACATTGAATCAATGCCACCTCGGCTGACCATTGTGGCCCTACTCCTGAATGATTTAGCCTTGTAAATGTATGTGACTTCAGTGGTAGTGGTCTCGAGACTTAGATCCCCGAGGACATGTCCTCAGCACAAAAGTCACAGCTAGAACGGACACTAATAATGGAAATGAAGTAGGTGTCGATGGGTCTGTCACACCCTGTACAGTATTCTTTGCATTAGTACGTCAATCTACAGTGCCATAAATAACTACACCGCCCTTCAAACTTCTTGAAATGTTACTTTTCATTTGGAGAGCATCCGCTATAAAATCAAACAGCAATACACAGCACATTCACACATACAGTTTAGAAATAGTAGGTACAACAACCACTTTAACAACAGAGCTCAATTAGCCTGATGGCAAGTACAAGTGGGTCAAACAAAACACCAGCTTGTATCTACAGTCCCTGAGGATGGTGTAGGATCTGATGGCCAATGGTAAAGAGTTTAAAAAAGGAGACTTAAAAGATATTACTGCCTTATTAATTTTAACCTCATACCCGATTTGAAATTAGAAAGGTTAAGCGTCTAATTGGGCAATGCTAACTAAATAAAACCAGATATACAAAATGTGATGTGTAAATAAATGATATACAGTACTGTGCAAAAGTTTTAGGCAGGTGTGAAAAAATGCTGTAAAGTAAGAATGCTTTCAAAAATAGACATGTTAATAGATTATATTTATCAATTAACTAAATGCAAAGTGAGTGAACAGAAGAAAAATCTAAATCAAATCCATATTTGGTGTGACCACCCTTTGCCTTCAAAACAGCATCAATTCTTCTAGGTACACTTGCACAAAGTCAGGGATTTTGTAGGCATATAGTCAGGTGTATGACTAAACAATTATACCAAACAGGTGCTAATGATCATCAATTCAATATGTAGGTTGAAACACAATCATTAACTGAAACAGAAACAGCTGTGTAGGAGGAATAAAACTGGGTGAGGAACAGCCAAACTCAGCTAACAAGGTGAGGTTGCTGAAGACAGTTTACTGTCAAAAGTTATACACCATGGCAAGACTGAGCACAGCAACAAGACACAAGGTAGTTATACTGCATCAGCAAGGTCTCTCCCAGGCAGAAATTTCAAGGCAGACAGGGGTTTCCAGATGTGCTGTCCAAGCTCTTTTGAAGAAGCACAAAGAAACGGGCAACGTTGAGGACCGTGAGCGCAGTGGTCGCCAAGGAAACTTACTGCAGCAGATGAAAGACACATCATGCTTACTTCCCTTCGCAATCGGAAGATGTCCAGCAGTGCCATCAGCTCAGAACTGGCAGAAAACAGTGGGACCCTGGTACACCCATCTACTGTCCGGTCAGAAGTGGCCTTCATGGAAGACTTGCGGCCAAAAGCCATACCTCCGGCGTGGAAACAAGGCCAAGGGACTCAACTATGCATGAAAACACAGGAACTGGGGTGCAGAAAAATGGCAGCAGGTGCTCTGGACTGATGAGTCAAAATTTGAAATATTTGGCTGTAGCAGAAGGCAGTTTGTTCGCCGAAGGGCTGGAGAGCGTACGAATGAGTGTCTGCAGGCAACAGTGAAGCATGGTGGAGGTTCCTTGCAAGTTTGGGGCTGCATTTCTGCAAATGGAGTTGGGGATTTGGTCAGAATTAATGGTCTCCTCAATGCTGAGAAGTACAGGCAGATACTTATTCATCATGCAATACCATCAGGGAGGCATCTGATTGGCCCCAAATTTATTCTGCAGCATGACAACGACCCCAAACATACAGCGAGAGTCATTAAGAACTATCTTCAGCGTAAAGAAGAACAAGGAGTCCTGGAAGTGATGGTATGGCCCCACAGAGCCCTGATCTCAACATCATCGAGTCTGTCTGGGATTACATGAAGAGAGAGAAGCAACTGAGGCTGCCTAAATCCACAGAAGAACTGTGGTTAGTTCTCCAAGATGTTTGGGCCAACCTACCTGCCGAGTTCCTTCAAAAACTGTGTGCAAGTGTACCTAGAAGAATTGATGCTTGATGCTGTTTTGAAGGCAAAGGGTGGTCACACCAAATATGGATTTGATTTAGATTTTTCTTCTGTTCACTCACTTTGCATTTAGTTAATTGATAAATATAATCTATTAACATGTCTATTTCTGAAAGCATTCTTACTTTACAGCATTTTTTCACACCTGCCTAAAACTTTTGCACAGTACTGTATGTAAGGGTACAATTTATTATATGGCATCTGTGTCTAATTAAACAAAATGTACTATGGAAGCTTTAACATCTGCAAAAAAAAGAAGGGGGGCAACCGTCCCTGAAGGCCAGAGTAGGGGTAGCTGCCTTCCAGACAGCCAGAGGAGCTGCCGTCCTGAGGGCCAAAGACGGAGGACCTACTGTCCCGACAGCCGGAAGAGGAGGAGTTGCTGTCCCAACAACCAGAGGAGGAGGCGGTGTCATCTCTGAGAGAGAGGAAGGGGATAAGTGAGGGGTCTCGATGGCGGAGCATCGAGGAGACCAGCTCCACCACTGCCCCGACCAGCACACCTGCGCTCCAATCCGACTCCTATGGGTCAGCTCCCTCGGCCCGTGCTCCTAGACAGTCAATGGGGTTGTTAATACGATAACAACCCCATTGAAGTAGCAGTATGAACCATCTGCCAATTAAATCCCACTTCTGCAGTTGTGGCAATTAGTGAATGAGACCTAATGCTTTCATAGCTGACACTGAAGGGTTTGCCTTATTGTTTTTCACTTTGATTTCTACTGTGCAGCATCCAGACAACAATGCAGTGGTTTTGTTGATTTATGAATGGGCAAGATTCCATTTTGTTAAATGTTTATTTTGCAGTAATCATCGATGTCTCGTCAGTAACCCTGTAGAATTTTGAACAAGACAGCTGAGAAGTTTGCCTTTCTAATTACATCTCTTGATGATATTAAAACAAGGAAGCACATCTGCTGTGAGAGCATCTCAGCACTTCAAATTAATTTAACTTCATGCTATTGTACCAGATTATTTTTATAAAACCCGCTGTATTTTTGTTCCTACAGCCCACAATGGCTAGGTTTACAACGATTTTTGACACCCAGAATGGAACATTTGCTTATACCATCATCATACAGGCCTTTTCATCAAACAAGCCTTTTCTATATTTTGGAAATACGTGGTCAAAGAGTGGAATGCCTGGAGGGGGTTGGCCAGTGCCAGTTTGGTACGATTAACATAATTCCATGGGTCAAAATGCATCAACTTCAAGGGACAAATTGAAGAATCATCATCTTACTGAGAGTATATTTCCTTATCTCCTGTAATCCCGTTGCAGGTCTCCTGTTAAATAATTATTATCGCACAACTTCAGAACAAATAGCAATCAGTGTCGCCTGTCACTGTCTTCAAGCTATTGTCACAGCTTCCAAACTATTTCTATGTGCTGTCTTGATGTGGATATGTTTTAAAATTACAACATTTTGGTAACCAACAAATGTTTCTAAAAATAAAACAGTGCATTTGTAAAATTTACCAATGGTAATTTGACTCCTAGTGCACCACTAAAATCTTATTCTGCTAGGCAAATGTTATTATTATTAATTTGATTAAATATAGTCATATGTTGTGGACATAACTGTATTTAATTTATTTTTAAAAATTGTTATGTTTATGCATATTTTCAAAAATGGCATCCAATAGTCAGTGCTGTAACAGTTTTAAAAAAAGTTAACTTTCTTTGCTTTGTTGTATTTTTTTTCTTCTTCTTTGATTTCCATAAAATGTTTTTTTTTCAGATTTTAGTAATGTGATTTAATAAATACTCTTTATTAATACTCGTTAACACTGTTTTTCATTAAAAAGTCTTTGCTGCTGAATTTGACAAGTTCTTTGCAGAGTTTAGGAAATTTGACTGCAGATTTCCGTGGGGACTAATTAGTACATAGTTAAAAAAAAATGTCTATGAAATTAATAGCAGCAGAAACATTTTACAAATAATTACATTTAACCATCCTCAGAGACAAATAAAATATCCAGTTTCACCTGTAATATCGTTCTAACATCTTACAAAGTTGTAAACACCATTTTTAATACAATCCATGTTTAATTTATAGCACAGTTCTTTTTATGACAGCCATCTGAAATATTAGCTTATCCCCCTCTTAATTACCATAAAATGACACCCATTGGCACGGGTACTTAGAAGTTTTTTGTCATAAAAAAAAAGGACAGGGTCAAGTAGATTTTTTTAAGGAATATTAGCACTATAATCATAGTAACCTCCCTCTTATCATTGTAAATGTAGCCAACACCATTTTTAAAACGTGCTACTTTACAGCCATAATAGTCAACTGGATTTGTTACACTCTGCCAGGTACTGATGATCCAGGCTGTACTATAGTATTCATTGTCATTTCATTGTGGCACTGGAATCCAGTACAGAAGGTTTGAGCCTAAACTCTGGCAAAATTCTTCTGCAAAGCAACAACTAGAACATTACTGAAGGCTCTCACTGATATATTAAAGATATATTTGTGTTTCAGAAGAGGTCAAGTCCAAGGAAATGATCAAGGAAAAGGTGGGGTAGCCTTGTGAAAATTGAACAAATGTGTCTTTGTTACAGATTAAATGTAACCCTTAATACTTATATATGTTTATTTGTAATATTTGTTTAATAATTAGTAATCAATAGAGACACCAGCGCAGGCAGTAATCGTGGGTAGACAGTGGATACATTACAGATAGCTGTAGAGTAAAAATAGCATTTTGACAGCTGTTGTCAAGAATCAATCAGACTGGCCTTGTTCTTATTGACATTCAGTTGGAAGGAACTGCAGCTCACCCAGAGCTTGCAAATAAAGTGTGAAAATAAGGAATTCTCAAAAGCAGCATTCCTGTTTGGGATGAGAGTAATGAGATTAAAGATGATTCTCTCAGGGGTTTGATGGTTTACTAAACTCATCTTTCAAGTACTTAGGGATAATGTGGTCAATCAATATATGGACTGATAACTGATAATCAATAGTCTTTATCATTTAATTCCTTCATACCACATCCTGTTTTCATTCCTTATGAATATAAGAAAACCAAATCTCAGTCATGACAGTATATATATTTGAAGTGACGAAGTCGGGGGGAGTGTGTATATTGTATATCTGGCTCGGAGACTAATGTAGCTTGAAATTTGATTTTCTTCTCTTTGGGAATTTCTTACATTTCCATAGAAATCCCTTAGTATTTTGTTAAGATGTACATTTTCCACAGCTGAGATATGTATTTGAATTGGTTTCTGTTTAGCCAGTCCCAAAAGATGGCAATTGCCCACTTTGTAATTTTTTTTGTATTTTTCTCCATTTTGCTATTTTCCACTTAATTTCATTGTTATTCATCTAAATCGGCATGTCTACTTACTACTTTTTTGGGGGTTTTTTTTGGTGGTTCAGTATCTTCAAAGACATCCATATTTTCAGGTAGCTGGTCACTCAGTTTTATAGCTGCTGTAACTTTGTAACTGTAGACAAGATGGCTGCCAGTACTGTAAATTCTGTGAGGCAGCGCAGTGATTTCTAATATTTGATAAGGCTCGAACTGTCCGTATCCATCCAAAATACGGACAGCTGGAACCTTTTTCATTCCATTGCCAGCCCTGCTGTGTCCAGTACTTCATTTGTACAGAAAGAGGTGCTGGGGCGCAAACAATAACAATGGTAGCGTTCTTAAGAACCGCACATTCAAAATCATAGCAAGTTTATTTGAAAGAGTATTGTACATTCTAGTGTTAGATGTTTACAATTCTGTATTCTACATCATATACAAAGTAGGAGTACATGCAGACAAATAAATTAACACTAGAAGGACCAGAGATATACTCATACCTAGAAGCCCCGCAGCCATCATTCTGACGGCTGTATTCAAAACACTGTAAATAGTATAACAAAAGGAGAAACAGTCAGATGGAATTCTTTTTTTTTATTGAGTATGTCACATAAACATCTAAACAACCGAAACGCATATATATATATATATATATATATATATATATATATATATATATATATATATATATATATACAGCAACTTTAATGGTTCACAGGTGGAGGCCAATGGTAAGGTAATTGTGTCCTCGTTAGGGCAATTTCTTTCATCGGTGTAAACTGGGAGCTTCCACAGCACAGGGGTTGAATACTTATGTAAGCAAGATATTTCAGTTTTTTATTTTTCTTAAAAATATTTCCCAAAATAAAACCAATGTCACCTTACAATAATTGATTTTGAGTTTCAGTGTTTTAAAATAAAATCAAACAGAACGAAATTTCAATGTACCATTTGTAATTCAGTAATATGAGAGAATTGGTCAGGGGTCTGAATACTTTTACAAGGCACTGTATATAGATATATATATAAGAACATTTATTTTACAAATCAAAACAAGAAAATGTAAATAAATAAACATCTGAACAGACATTGGTTTACAACATACATATTTATAAAACTGAAACGATAGCAATATATTTTTAACATTTTTAACCAGCAATTGGTTTATTATGAGATGAGCAAAAGCAACTGAACAATGTAGATAAACAGTCCATTTCTTTTTTTCAACAAAAGGGTATTCCTTTACCTTGAGTCTAAGGCTGTTCACAATCAACACAGATAATGCGCTTCTCCACTCCGCCTTTCTGCACAGGGCACAGCTGTCAGAAGTTTTATTTTTATTCCACTTGCCAACCTGGCATCGGTCTCTTCTTGGCTCTCACCGGGGTTGCCAGCTTCAGCTGTTGGCAGTCTCCCTCTGTTCCAAATGCTTTTTACGAAGTTGCTGTGCTAACTGTAAAATATATTCTCTCCTTAGTAAATTCTTCTCTGTGCATTCTTTGTAAAGTACCCAGGAGTTGATGGCTGCTAGGTCCAATACATTGTAAAACACCTGAACAGGCCACCGGCGGGAGCCAGCTTTCATGGAATACTTCCGTGCCATCTGATCCAAAACATCAACTCTCTGGTGTTTATCTTCACTATTCCTGATGCTAATTGACTGACCAAAGAAGCGCAGCTGGCAAGCAGGTGCCAGCCTTCAAAAGGCTGCTTGAAAACAATAGACTGTCAGTGATTTACTCAGGCAGAGAGTAGAGACTAATCTGATTACAGCTAAACACATTGTGGACTGGTAAATAACAATAATAAAGTAGAATACCATTCTGTATAATCAAAATACAATTGTTTTATGTGTGGCCGTCAATGTGACTGCTCCCGGGACTTTTAGGTATAATGTAATATATCTCCTTTATTTCTGCACTCCCGCGTTTCATGCTTTGTCAGAATATTTAATGCATATGGACAGAAAGGTTCAGCAACGCACAGCCCCATATGTGTCACACAACATTTTAAAACCAAAAAACGCCAAAATGACTGCCACGGGGCTTCTAGTGTTAAAAGCAACTGCAGGACAAAAAAAAAAGGAAAATATGCCTGTATACATGGGGTAGGGGAGGGTAGGGGAGGGGAGGGAGGGAGGAGGAGGGAGGGGGCAAACTGTATATTTTGCCCCTCCGCTTTTTTTTAAATCTGTGTATACACACTATTATTCTATGTTTTGTTATTATTTTGCATTTAAACGGTTTAAAATGAAATTTAAAAAAAAAATGCAAAGGCATTCATAGGACTCCAGAAGGCCGACATTGATAAAAACATTTTTTTTTAAATAAATAAATAATGAGATTTTTAACTTTCATAACTGAAGAGGTGCCCTGGAAAGCCCCTGCACAAATTAAGCACTGGCTGTGTCACTATATAATCACTTTGACAGAGAGTCTGAGAAAATAATCGCCATGTTAAACAGTTTGACATGAATGAAGCACATAGCATGTTAACCATTCTGCTACCATTTGTGTTCAAGTAAAGGTGTTTAACAGTGTGAACAGTGCCTTCTTCACGGTATTAATTTCATCTACACTGCTATTACACTTGTTGCGTTACAGTTGAACTCATTCTGCAGTCAACTTATCTCTCCAAGGGGAAAAAAAAGAAAGCAGAAAAATTGGTAAAGAATGCTTATGTTATTTCATGTACATTTATAATCCTGAGAAATGCAGTAAAATCGCCATTCTTTGATACTGAAAATCTATTTTAACAGTTTAAAAAAAAAAATCCCAATCACCTGCTTTTGTATTCAAGTGTAACTATATATTTATATATATATTTATATTTATTCCATTTATATAGCACTTTTTATACAAAAGTATCGCAAAGCACTGTACAGTACATAGCAGAAAAAAAGAACAAACCGATATACATTTGTATAGCATGTCACACATACACATAATAATACAAAAGCAGCGATTTTAAAGTTACATTAAAACCCACTAAGATAAGAAAGCCATTTTATAAAAGTGCGTTTTTAGTCTTGACTTGAAAACTGTGACAGTCCCAGCTTCCCTGTCAAATGAAGGCAGAGCATTCCATATTTTAGGAGCTCTACAAGAAAAAGCCCTTCCTCCCGTGTTGCTTTTGTTGACCCTAGGAATAACCAGCAGCCAAACTCACAGCACGATTTGGAAGATACAGGATCAGTAACTCCTGCAAATAACTAGGTGCTAATCCATTCAGGGCCTTGTAAGTAACAGCAAAATCTTAAAATCAATTCTATACTGCACAAGGAGCCAATGTAAAGAGGCCAAAACAGGGTTAATGTGTTCGCTTTTCCTGGTTTTAGTCAGAATTCTATTTGCGGTATTCTGAACAAGCTGCAAGCGGGATACCACACGTTTTGGGACACCAGAAAAAAAGTGCATTACAATAATCAATTCTAGATTAACCAAAGGCATGCATTGTCGCTCCTAAATACAGATTTAAAAATGATCAGTAAAGCATTGGCAAATAGACTAGAATCAGTTATCTCTTCTTTAATCCACCCAGACCAAAATGGGTTTATTAAAGATAGACATTCATCTGATAATATGCGAGCTGGCATAGAAGGAATAGGAGAGACATTTATTAAATAGATACAAATGTTATACAATTCTCCCATAGCCTCGGTCATCACTAAAAGACTCACATCTCAACCATTTAAACTATTTAGATGATATGTCATTATATGTCATTTTAGTAAAATCTCAGGATACTCCATCAATTGGTCCAAATCTGAATTTCAACCCCTGAAGAAGTGTGACTGGGATGCTTTAAAAGATCTACCTTTTAAATGGTCAAAAATGGGTTTTAAATACTTAGGAATTCAGATATCACCAAATTTGAACAATCTCATAACCTTAACTTTACACCTATCCTGAACACAATCAGAGAAGACCTTGAAAGGTGTAACAGTCTCCCATTATCTTTAATGGGATGCATAGCCACAGTTCAAATGAATGTATTACCCAGAATGAATGACCTATTCTCCATGACTCCTGTTTACCCAACATCACACTGGTTTTCTACTCTAGACAAAATAGTTAATAGATTCTATTGGAAAAATAAGAAGCCTTGAATTAAATTAACAACGCTTCAAAAGGACAACAATTTCGGGGGGGTTAGCAGCACCAAACTTCTATTATTTTCTGGCTACACAAATGCAATACATTATGAAGTGGATTGATCCGATACAAAGACAGCACCACTCATGGTTAGATATAGAACAATCTGAATGTGGGGAACTCTGTATTAGAGATTTTCCGCACGTGAAACCATTATAGAAACTTAGTTGCTTTAATAATATAGGAATCTCTGCAACTTTAAGTGCTTGGTGGAGGGCTAACACAATCTGGAAACATGATCTTGTGCCCTGTAAGCTCTCCCCCATTTGGTCCAATTCCGATTTTGTAATTAGTAATAAACCATTTCTGTTCCAATTATGAAAACAAAAAGGTATCACCCACTTATACCATATATTTAAAAACAACTCACTATTAAATTTTGATAAACTGAAAGAGAAATTTGATCTCCCTGGGCACTGCTTTTTTTAATATGTACATGTGGGAGGGTGGTGGGTGATTCACTGACACACAGGAGACAGAAGGTGTACTTGAAGCACCGCACAGGTGCCCAGTTTTATTGTGCCGGGTGTAATTTTTTCTTTCAGCCCGCAGAGGGCGCTGTTCACCGTGGTCTGCCTACCAACTATGGTAAAAACAGAACCACGGACATACCGATGCGGTACAGAACAGGTGCAGGCGCACTTACAAGTGCTCAAACAATAATTCAAGAGCCAAAGGCGAAAGTAAAAAGGTAAATAAAACACAGTAACAAAACTACAAAATAAAAGGTGCTGCACTTCGGCAGCGTTACCCCAGCCGTCGCTAGCCGCACGGCCCGGGTCTCCGTCCTACTCTGACCGTCTCCTCAGTCTACACTCACTACACAGGGGGTCTGCCCACGGGTTCCCCACTACTATTAAGTTTCCTTTCTTTATCTTTTTCGTTTTCTTTTGGTCCGGTTTTCTCGGTCCGGCTGTTCTCAGCTCTCAACCCGAGCTCCCGTACTTCCCGGTACGTCTTTTAAAAGGGCAGCCCTGAAGAAACAGCACAGTATTATTTTATAGGGTAAACAATCCCATTAAAGCCCGCCTCCCAGCCACTCAGAGAGGGGGAAAGCGCACACAACCTCTTCCCCACCTCTCCGTGTCACCGCCATGACTGGCAGGCCGACCCCACGGGACTGCCGCCCCCTTCCTGCAGCATCGTGCATGCGTCAGACGGCCAGTCCAGATCTCTCCCTGTTACAGTATAGTTAAGGGATCCTTTAAAAAGCACAATAATAATTAAATCCTCTAAACTGCACCCCTCTCCTTTACTAGAAAAAATGGAAACAATTTCAAATACAAAAAATGCCCTCTCCAAAATATACAGACTTTTAACTTCCCGGTTTTTCTGTTCCATTTGTACAGAAAAACTGGCCTTAATATCAGAAGTGACACTTTTTTTTCTGGAAAACAGTTTGTAACAGCATTTTCTCAGTTACCTGTAATTCAAAAGTTCAATTAATTCAATATAAAGTATTGCATAGAGTACATTTTATCAGACATAAAATGTATGCAATGGGATTTACAGCACAAACTGTACAGGTAACGTTCCTAGTCATGCTCTCTGGCACTGTCCTCCAGTTCAGCAGTTTTGGAGAATAGTTACTGAGAGATCAGAGATTAGGTCTCATCCTGGGTTCCAGCATCCCACTCACTCTTTCTCTCTGCCTAATTGGGGATCTTTCAGTCCTAGACACCTGTCAGGTATTCCAAACTTATACTCCTTTCATTTGTAATTGCAAAAAAGAAAATACTATTAAACTGGAAAGATAAAAATAAATTATCATTGACACAGTGGCTTAATGCAATGACAGAACATGCTGCTTTAGAAAGACTTACTGCATCACTCCAAAACCGTAATGAAGTCTTTGATGACATATGGAACCCCTTTCTTAGCCTGTTGGAAGCATAAGTGAATCCTACCACCATTAGGTTCTGAATTTGAATACTTATATTTCTCTAATCAATTTTTAAAAATGTATATATACAGTGCTCACCCTTTATAATGCTATAGTGGGGAGCCATAGTTACAAGACCGTGCTATTTGTGTTCCGCCTTATAACGAGTATAAAAGCACTAAAGTATTATCTTTTCCATTTTATTTGCCTTGTAAGTGATGGAGTCATCCATTTGCATCACATTGTTCAAACCTCAATAGAGGAATAAGGAAATATAATTATGTACATTTCTTTTGCTATTATAGTTAATCACTTCAACTCCAGATGTAAAAATGAAACCCCTTCCCAGGTACCAGATTTTGAAAATAATAATAATAATGTTTTCAAACATGTAATTGCTATAAAATGTTAACATATGATGAATAAAACACAAATAAATGACCGAAACTGTATTTTTCATTAACCCTTTATGCTGCTGTGTACTACATACCCATGTTCAATAGAGAGATAAAAACATTTTTTTTTAATTTTATTTTTTTGTTTTTACACTGAAAACAAAAACGCTGCTAATAACACTAATAACAATTATAATAAGTAAACAGTAATTATCAAATAAAAATCAAACAACATCAAAACGTGTGCTATTATCGACTTGCACTGTGCCATTTATTGAAATGTTCAATACAACAGAATCCGGGGTTGCCTTTGCAACCACTGCACATTTTTCTTGTGTCCCTTCTTTATTTTCATTTTCCTAGCAGAACCTGCACTTTTTTGCGGTCTCTGCTTCCCTTGTGTTGGAGGGATAGTCACAAATGCATGTACAGGGCTACTTTGCGCAGGCATTGTGATGGATCTGGCTGCTGCAGACGCCTGCTTCGTTGCTTTCTACCCAGTACGGTGTTTTGATAGAATTTCGTCACAGCACTGTAAAAGGTAATCCAGGAACGGAATCTTACCCTCCTCGCTGAAAGCCGATACAGCACTCTACTGTTCAGCATCATCCGGGACATGAACTGGATGCCTAGTTTTTTTAACCAAGACTTTTTCTGCTAGGATCATATGGCTCTGATCGCAGTCCTGATCACAGGCATCCATGGCTCCCATCAGTTCATTGTACTTTTCAATATGGAATGGCTTTTTTAAAAATACTGTTACTCCTCCAGTGACAACATGGGTCTTTTCTACAAAGCCAGCTGTGTACTTTGTACTCAATACATTCACATCCCCTTTGTCATGCCACCTCACCAACAATAAATCAGAGGTTCTAACAAAACATGCCTGTCCTTTGTCCAGTTTTTCTTCAGTTATTTCCTTTGGTACTCCTCTGTTGGTTCGAAAAGTTCCAGTGATATGCGTATTTTGTGTAAGCAAAAATAATGCTAGCCTTGTAGTCATGTACCAATTATCAACAATAATATGACGCCCTTTGTTCAGTACATGATCAGCCAAAAAAACCACAATCCTTTCAAATAAACTGAGTTTACTTGCTTCTGGATAATGCAAGACATGATATTTATCCTTGCCGAAGTAAATTTGAAAATTTCAGGTGTAAAGTCTTCCTTTCCACAAAACATCAATGCCTCATCAATGGCTATATTCTGTCCCGGGTCAACTAAACTTGATGTCTCTCTGAGCTTGGAAAGAAATGGCTTCAGTCTTGTAAGAGGGATGTCTGTGCGTACATTGTCTATATTAGAGAATTGTAAAAACTTCATGATGCTGAGAAAGTGGTTTCTGCTCATCACCTCTTTGCAAAAGACAGGGAGGCCCGGCATCAACAAGTGTTGTGACCAGTATGCAGACATCCGTGGCAGCTTGTTTATGCCCATCAGAAACACAAGCGCAAAAAAGATGTACATCACCTTGGATTCCACGTCCTGCCATTTCAAACCAAACACCTTCCCGTTTGCAGCTGGCTTACCTGTAAAGAAGCTGCATGCTCTTTTGTTTGTACATTCACAAAGGTAAGTGATTAGCTTTTCGGGAACAAAAGCCAAAAAGCACTCCAATGGAGAATGCAGACTCTAAGGTTCCACGGCGGGGTGCACATCTGTGTAAACATGTGCAAAATTTTACACAGAGAATTGTGAGGGTCTGAAACCAACTTCCCAGTAATGTTGAAGCTGACACCCTGGGATCCTTCAAGAAGCTGCTTGATGAGATTCTGGGATCAATAAGCTACTAACAACCAAACGAGCAAGATGGGCTGAATGGCCTCCTCTCGTTTGTAAACTTTCTTATGTTCTTATGTTCTTAAATCATGAAGGACTGGCATCATGGTAGGGATTAGTAATAAACACCCAGTCCCCTGCTGTTCTTGGCTCCACATCCTCTTCATCATCATCGCTGAGTGATAAGTCAGCATCACTGTCGCTAGTATCGAAATCCTCCGAACCAACTTCAAAATCTTCATCTCTCCTGTTGTCACTCTCCACATACCTTTGCCATGTTTGGCTTTCGCTAAAAACTATATAAACTACAACTAAACAACTAAATCTAATAATAAAACAAAAAATAATAATTTAAAACACTATATATATATATACACTACCGTTCAAAAGTTTGGGGTCACTTAGAAATTTCCTTGTTTTCCATGAAAACATACATGAAATGAGTTTGAATAGGAAATATAGCAAAATGAATAGGAAATATAGTCATTGACAAGGTTAGAAATAATGATTTTTAATTGAAATAATAATTGTGTCCTTCAAACTTTGCTTTCGTCAAAGAATCCTCCATTTGCAGCAATTACAGCCTTGCAGACCTTTGGCATTCTAGTTGTCAATTTGTTGAGGTAATCTGAAAAGATTTCATCCCATGCTTCCTGAAGCACCTCCCACAAGTTGGATTGGCTTGATGGGCACTTCTTACGTACCATACGGTCAAGCTGCTCCCACAACAGCTCAATAGGGTTGATATCCGGTGACTGTGCTGGCCACTCCATTATAGACAGAATACCAGCTGACTGCTTCTTCCCTAAATAGTTCTTGCATAGTTTGGAGCCGTGCTTTGGGTCATTGTCCTGTTGTAGGAGGAAATTGGCTCCAATCAAGCGCCGTCCACAGGGTATGGCATGGCGTTGCAAAATGGAGTGATAGCCTTCCTTGTTCAAGATCCCTTTACCCTGTACAAATCTCCCACTTTACCACCACCAAAGCACCCCCAGACCATCACATTGCCTCCACCATGCTTGACAGATGGCGTCAAGCACTCCTCCAGCATCTTTTCATTTGGTCTGCGTCTCACAAATGTTCTTCTTTGTGATCCGAACACCTCAAACTTAGATTCGTCTGTCCATAACACTTTTTCCAATCTTCCTCTGTCCAGTGTCTGTGTTCTTTTGCCCATCTTAATCTTTTCTTTTTATTGGCCAGTCTGAGATATGGCTTTTTCTTTGCAACTCTGCCTAGAAGGCCAGCATCCCGGAGTCGCCTCTTCACTGTTGACGTTGAGACTAGTGTTTTGCAGGTACTATTTAATGAAGCTACCAGTTGAGGACCTGTGAGGCGTCTGTTTCTCAAACTAGACAATCTAATGTATTTGTCCTCTTGCTCAGTTGTGCACCGGGGCCTCCCACTCCTCTTTCTATTCTGGTTAGAGGCAGTTTGCGCTGTTCTGTGAAGGGAGTAGTACACAGCGTTGTACGAGATCTTCAGTTTCTTGGCAATTTCTCGTGTGGAATAGCCTTCATTTCTCAGAACAAGAATAGACTGACGAGTTTCAGAAGAAAGTTCTTTGTTTCTGGCCATTTTGAGCCTGTAATCGAACCCACAATTGCTGATGCTCCAGATACTCAACTAGTCTAAAGAAGGCCAGTTTTATTGCTTCTTTAATCAGCACAACAGTTTTCAGCTGTGCTAACATAATTGCAAAAGGGTTTTCTAATGATCAATTAGCCTTTTAAAATGATAAACTTGGATTAGCAAACACAACGTGCCATTGGAACACAGGACTGATGGTTGCTGATAATGGGCCTCTGTACGCCTATGTAGATATTCCATTACAAATCAGCCGTTTCGGGCTACAATAGTCATTTACAACATTAACAATGTCTACACTGTATTTCTGATCAATTTGATGTTATTTTAGTGGACAAAAAATTAGCTTTTCTTTCGAAAACAAGGAAATTTCTAAGTGACCCCAAACTTTTGAATGGTAGTGTATATATATATACTTCCTGCAATATATCTCAGTCTTCTAAATGCCCACCGGTAGATTGGAATCGCTACACGACACGCAATTGGATACAAATGTCACCTGACCCTCCCCCGACTTTCATTGAACATTCCACAGTACTAGCACTGCCTTAGAGAATGAAACCTGAAATGCAAGACTGAGAAACCACTCATAGAATAGAATGGGAAATTAACGTACGCACGTACGGCATGGTACTGTAAGTGGGTTTTCATTTGACATACATGCGTACGTCATGGTGTTGAAGTGGTTAAGCTTATATGATTTAGTTATCAAGCCTATACAACATAACTAATATGATATATTTGCAAGGCTGATTAAATGGATAATAGTCTATTCCTATTGTGATATGCCCCACCTTGTTATTTTTTGATGCAATTATTGTCACTTTCCCTTCCCTCCCCTTATAATAATTTATTGTACTGTAGCATTTCTTGTTTACCTGTACTATTTGTAGTCATTTTTAAAAGAATTAAGAAATATGAAAAAAGGCAGCATTTAGATCTAGAAGAATTAATACTGATGGAAAGCCCAAGTCAGAGTTTATCAGCAGATCATTCACAACTCTGACAAGGGCCGTCTCGGTGCTATGTACAGCACAAAAACCAGACTGAAACTTCTCGAATATGCCATTAAGAGTTAGATTTTTTTGTAATTGAATTGCAACAACTCTCCCTAGAACCGTATCTAAGAATGGTAGGTTGGAGATGTGTGTTTCTTAAGCATAGGCTTTACCACATCTACCTTAAGTGCTGAGGGAGCTATACCAGAAAGCGAACCATTTATAATTTAAAAAATGTGCGTATTAAAAACATCAAGAACATCTCTTAATAGTTTTGTAGGAATAGGGTCAAGAGAGCATTTAGTAGCTCTCATATGTCAAACTAGCTCTGTCAGTTCCTGTAAGGTAATCAAAGAAATAGCTCCCTTAGAGGCCTTAATAGGTGTAGTTGTTAAAATTCTGCTGTAGTCCTCCTTAATAGAAGGTGTCTGTGGAATCTCATTTCTGATGTCCAGTGTTTTATTTTTAAAGAAATGTTAGAAGTCATTGTAGCTGTGAGAGGAGCCAATGTCAAGGGTAGGGCTATTAGGGGAAGGATTAATTAATTTATCAAGGGTAGCAAAATAAAAACTTGGATTATTTTTATTTGTTTCAATTAAATTAGAATAATATGATGATCTAGCCAACGCCAGAGCCTTCCTATATTTAACCAGGTGGCCTTTCCATGCAATGTAATGAATATGCAATTTAGATTCCCACCATCTCCTATTTTACGACCCTCATATTTCATCTTACGTGTTGTAACATTGAACCAGAGCGTTTTTTAAAAGACACCCTCCGAGTTTTGATTGGAGCTATAGTAACTAAGATACCAGTCAAGGTGGTGCTGTAGGTATTAACCAGCTCATCTACTGATGAAGACTCCAGAGAGTGGTAATGAGCTCAAGACATTAGAAATCTTAACAGCAGTTGAATAATTAATTACCAGGGATATAAATGTACGGTTCACAGTCTTAGACACTGCCACTCCAACATAGCATAAATTTGAAAGGACCTCAATACTCCGATAGAGCGCTTAATTAAAAATAAGAATATTGATTTAAATAATATTATTTATTTGTCAAATAAAAAATTATTTTTAAATACTATTCATAGTACAAAAATTATTGTAAAAGTAAACAAAAGGACTCCACTGAGCTGACTAACAATGTGCTTGTGCCAATCAATATATATATATATATATATATATATATATATATATATATATATATATATATATATATATAAATTACTGACAAGATGCAATTCAAAAGGTGTATGTCTAGGTCTTTTTCAGGTAGCTGGTGACATTATCTTGTTTCTTCCACTGAACACAAAATACAACATTGTTAATTTTACAGGCTTGTTGTTAGTTATAAATATGGCAGCTGTTGAAATTAAGCGACGCAGGCAGTGATGACATAGGTGTCTGAAAACAGTATTAGTCATGTACATACGTATGAATGTAACTGATACCGGGATTTATTTTTTCCAGTTTAGGGGTATGTTGCCATGGTAACATATAATATAGAATAAAGCATTGGTTAGTGAGTGATATGAGAATTGAATGTACATGCGAGGGGTTTATGCAAGCATCCCACCCGGAGGGTGGTTATTTAATTCTCATTTATCACACACTAACCCATGCAGTGTTTTTCATAATCTCTGGTGAGCAATTTTTTTTCCTGCCAGAGTTCTAAACATCTGTGTTCCTTGTTTTGGGGGCTACTCTACTTAGTTTATGTCAGGGAGTTATTAGACAGAGAGTGAACTGCATAAAGGATTATATTTAAAATATTAACAATTTTGATAACTTGAACAAAATATTAAATAAGGTATGTATTATGTGAGACACGACAGAGAAACCTGGAATTGCAATGGTCTGTACTAAGAGTTATAACGCGACTGTAACCAAAGTGAACAGTTTAAACTTGTAACTTAAAAAAAGCAAGTTTCCTGCGTGTTTCAAGGTGTTGTGGAGCTGAATTTTTCTTCTGTGTCGAATGCCAGTTCTTTTTTTTTTTTTTTTTTTTTTTTGCGGTCAGGTTTCCGTGGCAATTTTTTTTTTTCAAGAAGGCTGAAAAACATGTTTGGGAGCGTGTTAAAATGACGCTCTTTAACATTTTTTATATACAACTATCTTGTCATTTTCGTGTTCGCTAGTTTGTTCCGAGGGTGTTTTTGTTTGATAACATGTCTGTGTACCTTTTTGTGAGAAGGGGCTTACCTTCAGTCAGAATCAGAGTGTACTACAAAGCATCTTTATCTGTGGATGTGAGATTTTTCGGGTGGCCGATTTATAGATGTTTACGGTGACTCCCTGTGACAGAGATCGAATGAATCCAAGTCAACAATCTCCCTCCCGACCTGTGAGGGCGCTGTGTAACAGGAACAGTGTGCCCCGGACTGGATGGTTGGGCAGTTCATTCCAGGGTCAGTCAGAAACCGGCCATCCAGGAAGGAGGCAGAGTCACCATACCAGAAGTCATTGCCCTAGTACGGTAAACGATGTGTCAGTCATGGATTGGACGACACGTGATTGAACTAGCTATCGGAGGGGGCGTGACTAAGGGTATTTTAGGGGACATGACACCGTAATCTGTTCCTTTGATGTGGTTACTGAAAGGACCTGTTTAGGAAATGGACGTAATTAATTATCGTGAGTGTTTCGTGTTTTGTTTGTTTGATGTGCTAACTGTTTGTCATTTGTTTTTGTTATATGGCTAAGCACTAGTCGGGAGCTGTCACTACAAGCCAGCACTAAATCTGGACTACACTACACCACTGTTCCACAAACTGTTTGTCTTTCACCACACCTGCACAAAAGCACTCACCCTCGGGAGAAGTGACCGTGTCTGTGCTGTGTGTTAATTATTAGTGTCTTATTGTTTTGAGAAACCCTTGTTTTGCGCGGAGCGATACACATTGCTGTGTAGCACCTGTGCTTATTATTTGGTGCTGTTGACACGCAACCCAGCCAAATAAAGGAGCTGTTTTATTGAACTTCCACTGTCTTGTGTGTGTTATTCCTGAGCACTGCACCAACTATACCTGTACATGGCAAGCCACTTTGCCACACTCCCTCATGGAAAATGCAGTTCGGCCCGAAGATTGGATGATGAAAGCCTGTTGCCGGGGTAGTTTCGGGTTTCTATTCGATTGACCTGATTTGGTTCTGAAGGTGTTTCAATTTCAAGTACACACTGGAGAATTGTGGAGGTGTGTTGCTGTTTGACAGTTTGACAGCTTGCACTGGGGTAGCGCTGTGTTACTGGTATTCATGAGCGTGTATTTCCCATATCACACAGCTGGATGAAATTTCAACTGGATGAGCCCATTGAAAAAATTGTTCACCAGTTTTTTTTTTGTTATTATTTTTATGTTTATTAAATCTGGAGTCAACACCAGTTCCAGCCAAGGGGGGTCAATAAGGTATTTTGGGGCCCCTAGAGATGGTCATTTAGGAATATAAAATGGCAGGGTTTGACTAATTTATAGTTTTAAAAAAATTGAAGACTATGCAATACATGATATACAGGGTGATTAGAAAGTAGGTTTACCACATCAACGCACAATATCTCATGTGGTAAACTTACTTTCAAATCACCCTATATTAATACAAGGCATGGGAAACAATACTATTGCTTTTACTAAAAAGTTAGTTTATGTAGCAAACACAACAGTCTAAAAAACCTCTACTGTGAACCAAAACGTACACACAATAAGTAAAACCAACATAATAAAACTATTGTGGATGGACTAAGCACAAGGTTTTAATTCAGTTCAGACAGTTGAAGGTACCGTATGTAAAAAAAATATTTTACTGGCATCAATACAATAACTCAAAAAATACATTTAATTACAGTGTGTTCACCCCTCCAAACTGAAAAATACTCTACATCTAACAATATATTTTAATATGATATATTATGCTGTGAAACAGATACATACTTTGAAATGATAACTGTAGGCCCAGGCAGTTGACAGGTCTTCCCACAGTTGAACAGTTTACCGGGATGCTGCTTTCTAGAACACGGAATGGGGTCCTTGGTAAAAACCTTCCTATTCTTAACGACTGAGCCACAGCTTTCCAGGAATTTGTTAGGTGATTCATTATTAATTATTCTACTTTAAATCATTTCTGTGACATCACCCATTGATCATTTGATTGATTATTTCTACAAATCTTCTAACTGAAAGTGAGTGTGGCTTTGAAGAGAAGGGGAGTGCTGGACAGACATATTATTGATTAACAAATCCACAGTTTGTGCTACGAATCCACAGAAAACTGTTGATTTGTCAATGAAACCACAGTCAGAACAATTCAACAGAAAAGTGAATACCATTTTATTAACAACAATCATTTCAACAATTTGTTAATTATAGTATTACACATTCTAAACGTAACACTTAGAAAAGGGCTTGCAATGTCAGTTTAGCATTTCATATTGTTTGCTAAAAGTAATACAATTATACATTAACAATGTAAAAAAAAAAAATATATATATATATATATATATATATATATATATATATATATATATATATATATATGTCATAATTATAAATTGCGGCAAAGCTTCTTTATTTACAGTATAAATCTGAACACAGTTCTGGGTTCCTAACACTGTCTTTGGTGGATAAATCACTCTCGACAACAAAGGATGGGTTTAAACAGGACGGTATATTTATTTGTTTGCGGTGTTCCCTTTCCATTGGAAATGAAGCTTCTTTTAACAAACAATACAAAACAAAACAAAAAACCTAGCTCCTGCTTTGGAGCGCCAACTAAATTGAACAGGATCCCTAACTTTCAGTCAGACCACAAACCCAGCTTACTGACTTTAAATATATTATTCTCTAGTAATGCCAGGCTTGTTTGGAGTTGACTTATTAGATGACTAAAAACTATGCTGTTGTTTAGATCAAAAATGTTTATTAAGAATAGAATGGCTTTTTATAGCACTGTACTTTTTATTGATTCTAAGTATGAAAATGCATGGAAGATAAAACAACATACTGCTTTAGGGTAAAATGTTTAGAAATGTTTCATGGAACTTATACATAATGACTGTAAAAACATTATGTATTTTGTAGGTTTTATTTACCCACAAAATTAATCAAACAGTGGGAGAAAAAAACAGCATAACAGTGTGATGTTATTTCCAGCTTTTCAAAATGGTGGGGTAGTACTGTGCTTACTAATTCTGGTAACAAAACAAATATTACACAATTTAGCTTCCAAATTCTTTTAACATTTTTTGATTTACTGGTTAAGATCATTACACAGTAGGATCCTTTTTAGACCAGAATAAGTCAGAATAGTATGGTTTTTTTTTTAATAAATTTGAATGCAGTTAACAAAACAAGAATTTGAAATAGGTATCGGGATGTATGTTTATTGTAATATATATATATATATATATATATATATATATATATATATATATATATATATATATATATTGTAGCAATTCCCATGCTACATAATGTGGGTGTAAGTCTCACCCGCCTGTCCCTTTAATTAGGGTCAGTAGCCTGGCCAGGTTAAAACTTCATTTCCCATAGTTCCTTGCAACTACCCTCTGTTCATCCTCTCTCCCCATTGGCTCATTCAGATTTTCACCCCTCCAATCTCAGAGCTCCTTAGTAGCCATCCCTTGTATTAAAGCTGGCTAATCAGGCCTGAGGGGGACTCCCTTTCTCAGAGGAATCCATTAAGCTACAGCACTTTCTTTACTTAAATTTCAGTGAATCCATTACCATCCTTTGATAATTCCAGTGCATCCGTTCATTTTCTTTTGTTGCTGCGCTTTGTCTAAACTGCTCTTTTTTGTTTTCACTGTTACTTGTTTAAGTTTAGCTGTTTTTCTAGGTCTGTTTAGTGTTTGTTGTTTTATGTGTGACAGCCTCCATTTTTTCCTGATCCTCCTGATTTTTTCCAAACAACTGTTCACCATTCAACTCAACACTACTGGACAGTCTCAACAATTTCAACGTACTCAATGTTTTCAACCTTCTACAATCACCGTCATTTCGGGACACTTTGCTGGACTGCCTTATTTGTGGGTGAGATCATTTCTTTTTTGTTTGGATTTTTTCTACTTTAATTTGTTTCCTGTATTTTTTCTGTTACTTTGTTATTTTGTTACTTTGTATGGATTTCAATTACCCTGCTATTACTGGACTTGTTGGGCCTACCTGTCATTCTCCCACCATTGCCACAGAGACTGTTAAATGTAATTGTTTCCACAAGACACTGTTTTCATCTATCTATTTATTTATCTTTTGTCTATCTGTGTGGGTTGTGTTTGTGAGTGTGGGTTTATTGGAGACCCTCCGGACACCATTCATTTCTACTTTGTGAAACTGTTTAGCCTTCTGTTTGTCCCTACATACTTATCTGTACCATCTTACTTCTTATCTGTTACCTGCAATTATTTGAATTCCTGTCTTATCATTATTCATTTAATTCAGTTGTTCATTTTTTTCATTTGTTGACATTATTGTTCAGAATAATAAACTGGTTGTTCGTGAAATTGACACCTCTGACGTCCCTGCTTTTGCTGTCTGTCACTCTTGCTGACTTATTTAACTATAGGAATAGGGCCAGTAGTATCTCCTTAGGGAGGACAGTGCAACTGCTTCTCAGTTGTGCAGAGTGATCGTTACAATATATAATGGGCTGCTACGATTAACAGATTCATTGGACCGTTTAATAAAATAAAGAGCTGATCGCAGATTCATTTTTTTTACTATTTAATCAGGCAGATTTTTTAAACTCCATTTCCCAACATCTCCTGCTGAAAAAGAAAGTGCGTGAGAAGGAGAGGGGTATTGCTGCAGAACGCAGACTCGCACAGCGTAGCTCTCACAGGCAGATCACACAGGGTAGTGCTGCGTGCACAACTCGTAATAGACGTCATCATTATGCTACAGCCCGATCATATGATAAGGGTGATGAATTGAGGTACTAAAACTACATTTATTTCATAACAATAACCAGGTGAATGAAGCATGACGGAAATTATGAGTTGTGCACGCAGCACTACCCTGTGTGAGCTCCCTGTGAGAGCTACGCTGAGCGAGCCTTCATTCTGCAGCCATATACTCTTAGCGGGAAGGCTTCCTTCGTCAGTTCGTATCTGGTTTGTTGTTGCTACACACACTTCTTACATTTTCTGCAACGTCCAAAATGATCCTCAGTGTCTGCTGCCACCTTGGAAAAATATGTTTATTAATTTTAAAACTGTGATGGTGAAAAGGGAGTTTTTTCTGTTAAGTTGGATATATAAAGTTCATTTCAACGGATGCATTTATTTTTCCCAGATTCCTTCATTTGGCCTGGCATGGTTTCAGGCGAGTAAATGCATTTTACTAGTGTCACAAGCCGCGACTATAATGTTGTGTTTTATTGATGTTGGTACTGTTAATATTACATCATTGTTCAAGTTGTTTATGTATACCGATTTTTACTAGTTTATATTGTGGTACATGGATGGAGAGTTGTTTTAACCGATGTTTACCTGTTTCTTCCTGAAATTATTCTATTTTTTTTTAATGCCGAAAACCCAGAAGCCCAAAATACAATTGCATGAAAGACAAAAAAAATCCATTCTCAGTTCTTGTGTATTATATTTTGCTATTTCATGGATTGATGTTTTTCTGTGAGAATGTGTTACTGTACATTAACAAAATAAAAACGCTTTTAAAATGACCAAATGCCCATTGGGGGTATTTTATTTTAAAATTCTATTGATTTGTCTATGTATTACTATGCAGGACAGCTATTATAAGAGTGTTACCTTTATTAAAAAATGTGCAGGGATCAATCTACCGATTAATCAACTAATGCCCATAAATTAACTGATCAATTTTAATGGAATGGCAGCCCTAATATATATATAGATATAGATATATATATATAGAGATATATAGCAAGCTTCCCCGCACTCTGCGCTGAGAAGCTCACAGGCTCCCCTGAAATTAAACAACAATGTAACACATTCCCCTGGCCCTTACTCCCTATTTTTTCCTCACGTACCTGCACTAAGAATCGGTCTTACTTTATGGAGCTCACTGCAGGAGATACTAACACCCCTCCACTGCAGCCCCTTATCGCCCCCACCCCACGCATAGAGTTGTTAGAGTTGTGTAAACTTACATTGCATTGCAGCCACTTTACATTGAGAATGAGAAGCGGACTTGTCCTGTAAAAACTTCTTAAGCAAAAACTAGCTACCCTTATTTAATTTGAAATACACATTTTGGAGCCTTTAAATCTACATGAAGATAACTCTTTTATATTTGAAAGGATCAACCTGGAAAAATCACAGCGGTTCAATTGAATCTGCTACCTTAACCTAAACGTTAGGCTGTCATTGGACGTTCTGTGGAGAACAATTTAGGAAAAGCATTAATGATGAAAGACAAGTAACTGGTAATCCTTACATGGGTAGAGGTGATTTCACTTTAGCTTTTTGGGAGAATGTACAAGGAATCGTTAATTGTTCTTGTACTGTGGTGCATTATCCACCGCTTTCAACACCTCCAATTTTGTCTGCAAGACTAGTGCACGTTTTTGCGTGAGCACTATGGCAACTTGAAATGCATCATAGGATCTGTAGCACTAAAATACAGTACAGTGGCACTAATCTGAATGCAAGTAAATACAGTTTCCAATATCCTTTACAGTCAGCTGTTTGAACTGGGGGTTTAGTTTTATTCACATTTGTCTTCTCTGGAAGGGCTCCAAAAAAAACAGGAATTGTTGTTAAGTGAATTTGTAATATTATAAGTCATTTACATTAAGCGACTTCTAAATTTGGCTGAGACCTTATGTGTTTGTGTGTGTTTGTGTGTGTGTGTGTGTGTGAGAGAGAGAGAGAGGTTACTTTGAGTTTTTATAACATGGAGCTTAAATCTGTATTTCAGGCTACAGCTGTAAAGATTTTGTTGGTAAGCAGATAGAACATAAGCCATTTTTAAATTAAATGAGGTACCAAATAAGAAGTCTGGGTTCATTCTTAAAATGTAAACAGGCAAAACATATTACTAGGACTGATGAATTACTTACGTGATGGTATCAATCATATCCAATCCCATTTCCACACAGCAGTGAGCATGATCAGTTTTTGGTTGGGTCAGTCCAGAAACACAGTAATAGCAATCTCCAAGGATCTTGATTCTCCTGCAGTGATTTTCCTGTGACAAATTAAAAAGGATGACATGCTTCCATTTTCTGATTTATACTCTGTTGCTACTGCTCCTGAGTAGTTAATAAGTTCAATACATCTCCTGTTTCGCAAGAGTGGCAACCTAGGAATTACAGTTATAGCAGGGGTAACATTTTTACTGTTATTTTAGTTTAATCTTTTTATTTTGTACTTCAGGAATAAGCAGGTATTTCAACGATAATGCTATAGTTGCTACTACAGTAGTTCAAACTCACTCCAGTGGTCTTGCTGCACTCAGACCATGTCACCTGCAGCAAAGGTACAGTATTAGGCTGCAGAAGTTTATATACAGTCGCAGACATAAGTATTTGGGCAGTTAAAAAAAACAAAAGTGATTTCAATAGTTTCTACTTGTTCTATTGAAAGATATAAATTAATGTAGAGATTAAGCTTTATAATAAAACAATAATTCAGTTCAAGACTCTTGTACTAGCCTACAGATGCCTTGACCAGACTGCACCCAGCTACCTCCAGACCCTCATCTCTCCCTACACCCCCACTCGACCTCTCCGCTCCGTCTGCACTAGAAGACTGGCTCTACCTCCTCTACACTCCCCTGCCTCCAGAGCCCGCTCCTTTTCCACCCTCGGCCCGCAGTGGTGGAATGACCTTCCTACAGATGTCAGGACTGCCCAGTCCCTGACCACATTCCGGCGCCTCCTCAAGACTCACCTCTTCAGAAAGCACCTGTAGAACTCCTCTGTTCTTCCCCTGGGACACTTATCACCCTTCTTTAAATGCGCTTTACTTGCTCTTATCTGCCCCCTATTTTACTGCATTTAATCCTGTACTTGAGTACTGTAATCTGCCAAGTGTTTAATCTGTAGTATTTTGTATTTAATCATATCCTGATGTAACTATCACTGACACTGTTATCTGCTGTATTATTTAATCGTATTTTGTCACACTTGTACTTGCTTGAACCAAAGTCATTGTATTTATCTTGCTCTTAATTGTATTATTACTTGTACTGTGATACTTGAAATGTATTTGCTTACAATTGTAAGTCGCCCTGGATAAGGGTGTCTGCTAAGAAATAGATAAATAAATAAATAATAATAATAAATAACATGCATAAAATGAAAAATAACATGCAAAAACTAATTTCATACTTTGACAAAAGTATTTGGGCAATCAACATATTTCATATGAAACCCATTCCTTGCTAATTATTGACAAGTATCATGACTGAAAACCAGCACCTGATGATAATTATAGAATAAATAAATACATAATCATCAAGTGCTGAAAAATAAGTTGGAAATTTGTGATTCCAAAAAGCAACAACTATCTGGAAGAAGAATAGTTCGAGTAGACCAGCAAAATCCTCGGATTACTGCAAATGATTTGTCAAAAGAATTGAGAAAAGATGTTCATGAGCGAACAATTCAATGATACAGTAACAAGATGAATGTCCATGGAAGAGTTGCCACCCGTTCTGGTTTTGCCTGGATTGTTCTCTTTTTGAGGCAGCTGTCCTGGGAAATCTGTAAGACTTCCCGGGACATTAAAAGTCAATGATTTATTTATTTATTTATTTGTTTTTGTACGAAATGACCCTGGTGTCCCGATTTTTTGTAAGTCAGAGGTGGGAACCCTAGTTCATGGGTGAAAACCAAGATGCAAACCTTTGTTAAAAACAGTACATAAAAGAAAGCGATTGGAGTTTTCCATTGAATACTTGAAGAAGCCTGATGATTTCTTCAGCCAAATTGACGAATCCAAAATATAACTTTTTTCACCAAGAAAGCAAGAAAGCAACAATATGTTTGCAGCGCGTTACCAGGCAAACTAAAACTCTGGTGCTTTCAGTTTGGTCTACTGCCAAGGTTGCTGTGGCTACTGACTGTGTACGAGGTTTCTTTGACAACAATAGAGAAGCTGGAAGCTTTAATCAGTTCATACATCAGGAAATGGTTGGGAGTTCCACGCTGCCTCAGCAGCGTGGGACTTTATGGTAAAGGAATACTGCAGCTACCAGTCTCTGCTCTAACCGAGCAGTTTAAGTGTGCCAAGGTCAGACTGGAAATGACATTAGTAGAGTCACGCGACAAATGCGTAAGGGAGGCAGCACTGGTGTTGAAAACTGGAAGAAAGTGGGCGGCAAAGAAAGCTGTGGAGGATGCAAAGGCTGCCCTTCAAATTGGTGATATCATGGGGCAAGTTCAGCATGGAAGAGGGGGTCTTGGTCTCAGTTCAGCTCCTCTTACATGTCACAAGGCAGCCCCAGCTCAACGGAGGAATCTGGTAGTCAACGAGGTGCAAAAGCAGGAGGAGAGGATGAGGTGCATAAAGGCCATTTCCCAGGCCAAGCAGGGAGAATGGATGAGATGGGAGAGTGTGGAACAACGCAAGATTGGCTGGCAAGACCTATGGTCAATGGAACAGAGCAGGATCAGTTTCCTCATCAGGTCAACATATGATGTTCTCCCATCACCACAGAACCTAAACATTTGGGTAGGAGAGGATCCCTCATGTCCTTTGTGTTCATCACCTGCAACATTAAGGCACATTTTGACGGGATTTAAGGTGGCTCTTAGCCAAGGACGGTTTACTTGGCGCCATGACCACGTGCTGCGATGTTTGGCCTTAGCATTGGAAGACAAGCGTAACATGACCAATAACTTGCCACCTGTTCCATCAAAAGACAACATTCCTCCGCCCAGGAGAGCAACCACCAAGAAAAGGTGTTAAAAACAGTCCTCGTCCAGGACAACTGGAAGCTGCTAGAGACTGGAAAATGCTGGCAGATGTTGGTCAACGGCTTATTTTTCCACCTGAGATTGTCACCACTAACCTTCAACCAGATATTGTCTTGTGGTCTGGATCAGCATGCCTTGTTCACCTGGTAGAGTTAACAGTGCCATGGGAGGATGCTGTAGATGAGGCGTATGAGAGGAAGAAACTGCGGTATGCTCAACTAGCCACTGAAGCTGAACAGCGAGGATGGAGAGTCTGGGTTTACCCAGTGGAAGTGGGTTGTCGAGGATTTGTGGCACACTCTACAACCCGGTTTCTCAGAGACGTCGGATTCAGTGGCCAAGAGTTGCGTCGCACAGTGAAGAACTTATCTGAAGCAGCAGAGAGGAGCAGCAACTAGCAGTGGTTGAGACAGAAAGATTCTGGCTGGGGATCTCAAGCACAATAGAAAGAAAGAAACGCTGATGTACGGGTAAGTAAGCTGGGCTGAGTTGAGTGGGGGACGGAGGGGGGTGATGCTGGGATGCCAGAATCACCGCCGAGCCCTCTTGATGTGTCGTGGGCTAGTCGACGAAACACCGAGGATGGAAGGTGCCCACTTGAAGACCCCAGAGATGTACCCTACTTAGTTCAATCCAGACGGTTGTCATGCTGATGCGCTGGGGAGGCCGCACTGTGGTTGATCCCTGGAGCCAGCATCGCAGCCGTGTGTGCTGATGCGCTAGGGAGGCAATAAGCTGATCCCTGGAGCCAGCATTACACTTCAGCCATCAACACCAGACAGAAGGATATCTACATCATATCATATGGAAGGAAGCGCAAATGGATGGAGACACAGATGGATCAGTTTATTGTAAAGCTATGTCTTAGTTGGTGCTTATCTTGGCGAGAGCCGAGTTCAAATCAGCATGAAGTTTTAACATCTACTCTCGTGTAATGGAAATCTTGTAGGAAGAAAAGAATTTAAAGAAAAGTTCATCATGCCCTGTGAAACATGGTGGAGGTTGTGTGATGGTATGGGCTTGTTTTTTTCTTTCTCAGGCACTGGCAACCTTTGTATTGTAGAAGGATCAATGAATGCTGCAAAATATCAAGACATTTTGCACTCTCATTTGTTACCCAGCGCAAGAAGACTGCAGAAATGAAAGCTGTATGTGTTGAAGAATGGGCAAAAGTATCTCTGGTAAGATTCCAGGAACTAGTTCAAACGTACAAAAAAAGACTGCAAGCTGTAAAGGAAGCAAAGGGTGGGCACACAAAATACTAATGTAAGGGTGCCCAAATACTTTTGTCAAAGTATGAAATTAGTTTTTGCATGTTATTTTTCATTTTATGCATGTTATGTAATAATTTGTTGTTTTATTATAAAGCTGAATCTCTACTTTAATGTATATCTTTCAATAGAACAATTATAAATAATAGAAAATACTTGCTTTGTGGTTTTTCTCATTTTTTTTAAAACTGCCCAAATACTTTTGTCTGCGACTATATATTGCTGTATTTGAAACATTTGCATAACCTGAATTAAATAACTATTTTCTAAACACTGTAAAATGACAAATTAATGGCATTAATACACATAATAATAAAAGCATTGTTAAGATCAACACAGGCAGCAATTAAACTCATCAGGGTTTTTCTTTTCCCCACAGAAATGTGTTAACTATAAAAAATAACTTTCTATTAAATTATAAATAGTGGGTAAATCCTTTCCCATTTATTGCATTCAAACAGCATTTCCTGCTACATGATTCCTGAATCTTCTTTGAAAGTGAGTTCAAACCTGAATTGCTTTTGAACAGCTATCAGTTTTGACATGAACTTGTTTTTGCCAACCATCAATCGAAAACAATCTATTGTAAATTGCTACTTATTTAAACCCGTAGATCTGAAGTACGATATTTGTAGTTTCCAAAACCCAGGAGGAATATAAAGTATCCAACTACTCTAATCTCAACAGAGGCCCATTACCATTACCCCATACTGTGCTGAGAAACAAAGCTTTTATTTTAGTATTAAACACAGCAAGCCTAATCTTGTTGAAAAGCACTATGTTATTTTTTCTGACCTTCTCACTGAAGTTACTGCACTTAAGAGAACCCATATGGGGTGAACATGTGTAAAAAGGCAAATGTGATTTGTATGTTCTCTTCAGTTCACTCTGAGTTCAATGTGCATGAAGTGAAGAAGTGAATAATCTCTGGATACTGGGAGGCTTCTCAGATTGGCAATTATTATTTCAATTTATTGGCTTTAATGGGTGTCCATATCACAAACAAACCAAAAACACCACAGAAGCCTGCAACTCAAGTAAGAGTTTGTGATGGTCTGAACACAATTCCCTGCAGGCAGATAACAAAAAAAAAAAAACAGTATCACAGTTGGTGCTAATTTGGAAGATTAGTCTTGCTTAGTTCTGGGTAGGCAACTTGGAGTGCCATTTTAATGTTCAGATATGTACAGAAACATAAGTAGAATGACAGACAAACAATTGGAATTGTTGTGTGGTACCATAGTTTTTGTATAGTCACATGGTTATTCAGCTATTATACAAACTTGGCAGTTGCAACTACTGTGACTCTCGATTGATTAAATACTTACAGCCTATTTTCATTTTAATAATTAAAGATTGGAACAAAGACCTGGATTGACGATCCATGTTTTCCTACCCATGAGCTAGATCAGGGGTAGGTAACCTTGGCTCTTCCAATCCATTCTACTGCAGGGCTTTGTTCCCACCAGACACTTAATTATTTAATTGACCCTGTTGGAGGTCAATATAGGTGTTTTTGCAGTCAATATAGATGTTTTGCAGCTGAATATTATGCGTTTTCCTTGTGACAACCTTGATTGGCTCCCTGCCAGCTCTGTACCTTTTTTTAGATAAACTGGGTTAATCACAAAAGCAGGGGCATATCCAGCAGAGAAGGCCATATTCCCACATAATTTACTTGCCAAAAACACTATGCTTTGTCCCAAATGTAATGTTATGTTGGCAGAAAGCTGCCAGTGAAATCTATACCAAAGAGCCATGCAGCAACATTGAATAGTGTGTGGTGTATGTATTGTGTAACAAAAGGGTCTCCAGTCCTGGTCCTGGAGTGCTGGTGTCCCTCCTGGTTTTTGTTCCAACTGTACCCTAATTTACTTACTTGGACCAATTAAGCTTCTAATAAGCACTTAATTGGTCCAATTATGTCATTTAGGCTACAGTTGGAACAAACTCAGGAGGACACCGCCCTCAGGACCAGGATTGAGACCCTGGTGTAACACATGAGTTAGTTCTTCTGAACTTCAAAAACACTAAATCACAGTCTCAAAGGTAAAACCATAAATATGTTTAGTAGACAAAAATGTAATTAAATGCATGGGTTAGGATTACTGTGACAGAATTTAAACAATGGGACTAAATTCAGCCTTCAAGCTTTTTAATATTTCATGAATATACTCTAGTGCAGTGGTTCCCAACCCCGGTCCTAGGAAACCAGTGTGTCTGCTGGTTTTCACTCCAACTAAGCTGTCAATTGCTTAACTAGACCCTTAATTGAACTGATAATTTGCATTAATTAAACCTTTTTAATTGTTTTCAGCTCTTAAACAGTTGCAGTTTTTTTTTTTCTCGTATGTGCAAACCAGTCTGTCTTTATTGCACATTAGATATTGTGATGTATTTTTTTTATTTATTTTTTTTATCTGTGATCTTTAGTTGCTTTTGTGCATTTCCATTTGCAAGTGAACTGTGACATTAGGACCTTATTGAGCACTACATTCTGCATTTTTTAATACTGATTTTGGATACTATTTTAATTCTGGAAACAGTGTTGTTGTACATGGGTAACATTTTGCTGTTCAGAATTTTACATACTGCTACAATAGGCACCAGATTTTAAAGTACGTACTGTATTACAGCACGTGTCTGAAACTGAACTGGTTTGGACTCAGGAATTAAGAACATCTTTTACCAGACACAACTTGAAGTTCCTATTAAATTGAAGCTATTGATACTGATGGTCACTGTAATGTTGTAACTCCAGTCCAGATAAGCGGCTGTCCCAGTTCGTAGTTGCCGGATAGCATTGTTAGGAAAGAATGCGCATTTTATTAGTACAACAATACACGGGTCTCATCCCAGCAGCAGCAAGCGTGTCTGTCTTTTATTTTATATCGATATACTACATTGGCGACAAGGAAACTGGATTTCGAGATAACCCAGCTCAGAACTGTAAGTCATTTTACTTACAAAGAATATTCTAAATCTATGACAGCTTAAAGACTGTGTGAATGTAACTTAGCAAACAACAAAACAACAAAGCGACCATGATGCAGGCCTCAAACATACCCGTCTTCCCTGAGTTTGATATCGATACTGATCCAAGTTCCGTAGGCTTAAGATGGAAAAAGTGGATGCAGAGATTCGACAATTTTCTGGTTGCTTCTAATATCAAAGACAACACCAGAAAACGTGCCATGTTGCTGCATTATGCTGGTGAACGAGTGTTTGATATATTCGATACGATACCAGATACAGGAAATGCTGACGACTACAACACAGCAGTAGACAAACTAAATGGCCATTTCGTACAGAAAAAAAACATTGAATACAAAACCTATATATTCAGACAAACCATTCAAGAAGCCGGAGAATCGCTGGATACTTACCACACACGCCTGAGACAGCTAGCAGCCCACTGCAAATTCACAGACACAGACTGAGAAATAAAATCACAAATAATTCCGAGCTGCAGCTCCTCTTGCATACGGCGTAAAGCTTTAAGGGAACCAGCACTTACCTTGACTGAACTGTTAGTTTTCGGTAGAACACTAGAAACTTCCGAGTTGCATGCTACAGGCATTGAACATGCCAAGCTCAGTGACGGCCCATTTACAGACCGCGCGAGTGTGAACCACATCGCCCAGCACAGACCGCACAGATACAGCCAGCTTAAAGTAAACAAACCGCTGTTCGACTCAAACATATGCTACAACTGTGGAGGCGCATACCCGCATAAGGGAGGTCAATCGTCCTGTCCTGCAAAGGGAAAACAATGTAAATCATGTGGAAAATTCAACCACTTCGCCAAACACTGCCGTTCCAAACCACAAGAGGGCAGCAGACAATATCAACCCGTGAACAAAACACCGAGTAAGAAACAACCAGCAGTAAACACGATTCAGCCTGAATTCACCAGCAGTCCTGAAGCAACTGACAGCAATAACCCATACTCTTCCAGCACTGATGATGAATATGTATATATGCTATGCGCTGTCAATTATCCTAACCAGCCTGTTACCACCGTCACCATCCAAGATGTGCCTGTTAATGTCATGATAGATTCAGAGGCCAGTGTGAACCTGCTTGATGAACATGCCTACAGCAAAATGCAACCACGTATAACATTAAAACCAACAAACATCAAAATATCTCCATATGGATCCAACACTGCTCTAGAATTAAAAGGCAAGTTTGACACCATTGTTGAATCAAGTGCAAAACTTGCACATGCAACATTCTACGTGGTAAAAGGGGAAAGTGGCTCACTCCTCAGCTACCAGACAGCATCTGACCTAGGATTAATTCAGATAATCAACTCAATACCACCAGCCATACTGCCACCAACCCTGTCCACTACACAACATATGGTTACCACACACCCAGACCTATTTGAAGGACTAGGTAAATTGAAAGAATTCCAAGTCAAACTTCACATTGACACAACAGTACAACCTGTTGTACAAGCCCACAGGAGAATTCCATTCCACATCAGGAAAAGGGTGGAAAAAGAGCTTAACAGATTAGAACAGCTGGGAATTATTGAAACAATAACCGGACCAACGCCATGGGTTTCTCCAATAGTCGCAGCACCAAAGCCCAAGAACCCAGAAGAAGTACGCATATGTGCTGATATGCGCCTTCCCAACACTGCAGTACTAAGGGAACGCCATATCTCCCCCAAAGTTGACGACATCATATCTGACTTAAATGGCACCACAGTCTTCTCTAAACTAGATCTAAATGCAGGCTACCACCAGCTGGAACTCGCACCTGAATCCAGATACATCACTACATTTTCCACTCATCTAGGGCTCAGGAGGTATACACGTCTTAGCTTTGGGATCTCCTCAGCTGCGGAAGTGTTTCAAAACACAATACAGCTTGTTCTACAAGGCATACCAGGTGTTAGAAATTTCAGTGATGACATCCTTGTCTATGGTATCACCCAAGAAGACCATGACCGCACCCTCAGTGCTGTATTTCAATGACTACATGAAAAAAGGTCTTACCCTGAACAAACACAAGTGTGAATTCAACAAGAGCTCTTTAGAATTCTACGGCTATGTTTTCTCCAAAGACGGAATAACTCCAGATCCAAAGAAAATAGCCTCTGTTAACAACCTCAGCGCACTATGCAACCCAAGTGAAATACGAAGCTTATTAGGAATGGCAAACTACTGCGCCAAGTTTATTCCAAACTTCGCAACCATCACCAAACCACTTCGAGAACTCAAAAAAAAAGACACCCCTTGGACGTGGGAAGCAAAACACCAAACAGCACTTAACCAGTTGAAGCAAGAATTAACAAGCAGCACTGTGATGGCATACTTTGACCCATCCAAACAAACAGAAGTCACAGTTGATGCAAGCCCAGTCAGTCTAGGTGCCATTCTGGCCCAGAAAGATATTTCCAAGAATACCACCAAGATAATAGCCTATGCCAGCAGAGCCCTAAACCCGGTCGAGCAACGTTATTCCCAGACAGAAAGGGAAGCGCTTGCCATCGTCTGGAGCTGCGAACATTTCCATTTGTACCTCTATGGTGCTCCGTTTGTGCTGATCACAGACCACAAGCCCTTAGAATTAATATTCAACAACCCCAAATCAAAACCACCTGCTCGCATACAGCGATGGGGACTGCGCCGGCAACCGTACAAATTCAAAGTGCTCCACAAACCAGGCAAAGACAACCCAGCAGATTACATGTCCAGGCACCCACTGAAAGACCTGACCTGCCAGGATAGCAGAATCTCCAAAATAGCCGAAGAGTACATTCATTTACTCACCGCAAATGCTGTCCCCAGGGCTATGAAACTGCAAGACCTCCAAAGGGAAACTACAACTGATCCCACGTTCCAATTACTAATACACAACATCCAAATGAACAAGTGGAACACAACAAGTTTTACTCAAAGCCTTCTTTCCGATCAGACATGAGCTAACAGTCTCGCCAACTGCTGACATCATTCTTAGAGGCTCCAGGCTCGTCATTCCACCATCCCTACAGGACCAAGCATTATCCATTGCCCATGAAGGACACCAGCGAGTTGTCAAAACCAAACAGCTCTTAAGGGAAAAAGTCTGGTTTCCTGGGATCGACAAACGTGTTGAAGCCATGGTAAAGACGTGCATCCCCTGCCAAGCAGCAATGCCTCAGAACAATTTTGAGCCCTTACAAATGTCACCCTTACCTCCTGGCCCATGGCTACACATAGCAACTGACTTTTGCGGTCCATTTCCATCAGGGGACTACCTTCTTGTTGTCATTGACGATTACTCCAGGTACCCAGTTGTTGAACTTGTAACCTCCACCTCAGCCAAAACAGTAATTCCTGTTCTTGACAAGATTTTCTCCTGTTTTGGCATCCCTCAAGAAGTCAAGAGTGACAACGGTCCGCCCTTCACAAGTGACGCATTCAAACAGTTCGCAAACTACTTGGGCTTCCAGCATCGCAAGATTACCCCATACTGGCTTAAAGCCAACGCAACGGCAGAGCGATTCATGAGAACTTTGAGGAAAACCATACTTGCTGCCACAGCTGCCAATAAGCCCTGGAAACAAGAACTCTATAAATTCCTTAGGAATTATCGTGCAACACCTCATAGCACCACCAACAAATCACCAGCTGAGTTGCTGTTTGGTCGCCCTCTCCGTATCAAGCTACCAGAGCTCTCACCAACCACTACTAACGACCCCCTTCATACAATCGACAAACAGGCTAAACAAAAGATGAAGACATACGCCGACTCCCGATTCCATGCCAAGCCATCTTCAATCAAGCCAGGTGACACTGTCCTCCTTCGCCAACGCCAGGCGACAAACTTTCTTCACCTTTCAGCCACAAGCCCTACACAGTGGTGACCACCAAAGGTTCCATGGTTACCGCTGTCTCAAAGGGCCACCAAGTCACTCGCAACTCCTCTCATTTCAAACTCATTCCTCAATACGAGCAACAAAGACTTGACATCCACCCCGAGGGAGAAGAGGAAGAGGACGAAGAACCACCACCACCACTAACTCAAAACCAACGACATTACCCGACAAGAATGATTAGAAGACCACCCCAACGCCTGGGACAGTATGACACAACAGACTGATATGTGTCACTGGGTTTTGTTAGTTTGACGCATGCTGTAAAGTTATTCAATCTCTTTGGTTAAAACTAGAAAGCACTATCTAAAAAAAAAATTAAAAAAAAGAAATTGAGTTACTCCCAATAGTTTTGATAAGAAAAAGGGAGGGATGTAATGTTGTAACTCCAGTCCAGATAAGCGGCTGTCCCAGTTCGTAGTTGCCGGATAGCATTGTTAGGAAAGAATGCGCATTTTATTAGTACAACAATACACGGGTCTCATCCCAGCAGCAGCAAGCGTGTCTGTCTTTTATTTTATATCGATATACTACAATCACTTTTCTGAGTGAAAAGGGGTAACCATAAAATCAAACACATCAATTAAGCGATAGTCCCCGTCAATGAATGCTCTACGCAGTGGTGGCCAATACACACTTGCCCATGCACTGCGGCTCATAGCGATGTAAGAGAGCGTAAATAAATAATTATTTGTATGATTTTAACCGAGGCCCGTGCCTTGGGTGCCTCATAGCTGGCTACGGCCTTGCAAGCATATCAGCATTTTCAACTTTAAGGATGAACAAAAAGTTCTAAAAGCTGTATTTTGTGGCAATTTGTCCAACAAAAAATCACCCCATTAAAGTAACAATTAACATTTGAATTTATTAAAATTAAAGAAGCATCTTAGTCAAGTAGACAAATGTGTCCTGTGACGGGTACACCCCACCCCTGTATTATTATTTGTAGATTTGTATGTTTTGTATTGTTGTTATTGTTATTGTATTTGTAGGCGGGCGGACGAAGCCGTCCGTCCTAATCATTATTGTGTTTATGTGCGGGCGGTCGAGCACCGTCCATCTTTTATTATTTATTGTTTGAGACCGGCAAAAGAGCCGGTCTTGTAATATGTAGTCATGGGGATGGGGTGAAAACCCCTTCCCTAGGACTCTCGTGGGAATGTGGCTGGAGCATTAATAAGGTAATGTATTAATAGGTAATTAAGGCTCCAGCCACGAATATAAAAGACCCACTCTTGGCTCAGAAGGGGGAGGATGTTTGGAAGGAGAAACGGGTGCGAGAGAGACAGAGGAGAAAAACAAAACAAAACAAAACAAAACGAAACTAAAAGTAAGAACTGGATTAACTTACACGTATAAGGATCAGTGAAGGCAGTTGCTCAGCCTGACCTTAGCGTTCTTTTGTGTTCGAGACTTTGTGTTTTTGTTCTTTTGCTCTGTGAACAGTGTTTTTGTTAAACCTTTTATTTTATTTTTGTATTATTTAAATAAATGGCACCGCAGCGTCTTTTTGCAACTGCAGTACTGCCTGTGTTTTTCTTTCCTGCTTCTGGCCTGACATCACCACACAAGCCAGCCTGTCACAGTCCTGTTTCAGTTTTCTGCAAAAACAAAACACGATGGCATAAAAAAAAGCACAATTGCCTAGTTTAGTTTTGTGTGAACTTTTCCTTGCTTTGGTTTTGACCATCTTCCCAGCTCAGGCTCAAAAGATGTTACAGCACAACAAAGCTGAGCTCAAGAATTTGATCAGAAAGCTTTCTGCGCTTTTTCAGACCTGTTAAACGGTGCTGTGCTGAAAACATAGTCTTGCACAGGCATGTGGAACCAAAAATAATGGCAAATTCCAGCTCCCACCTTTCCTTAATGTTATGCTTTGGTGCCAGCTTCGCCTTCTTTGAAACAGCTGGGATATTTTCATCCAAATCGGTACAACTGGAAGGCACATAAGGCTCTCCCCCATCTTTTGTAACTCGCACCACAAAGCGATCCATTGAAGCCACCAAACACAAACTTGCAACTGTACACTACGAACCAACGCGTTAAGGAAGCTTGTTGCTCGGGTTACTGAGGTATGGAAGCCAGAGCAGTTATTAAGCGCCATCTACTGTTTGGAATTAATGTAATTTTTCTTTGTATGTATTCATTGTCAGGAATTATATTTTTTAAATACACAATCAACCCTGTTAAAACTATGCTATGCTTATGTGTTGATGCTTGTTCAGATTTGCCCCAAGATCCACCAGAAAGTCTCTCTAGATCCACTAGTGGATCATGATCCACTTACTGGCCACCACTGCTCTACCGTGTGGTAGTTGACCTCAACTGGAGTTATGCGTCCCGAGCCATAAGTGAGGGTCAAGGTCACCTAACACACAGCAGAGCCTTCATCAAGAGGGCACTATTGCTATTAGAAAATTATTTTTCTCATTATTTTCTTTAAAAAAAAAACACTTTAAAACCTACATTTACCTTGAACTTGTAATGATTTCTACCATTCCACTGAGAAATTTTTAGGAAAACAGTCCCAAAAATGCTTATAAAGGAACACATACATAATTATTGAAAGAAAATATTTTATTAACGAATAACTTTTTTATTTGTCAGAGCTGCTTATAGTTTATCTGAACTGTGCCAGATATCTGAATGGAGCAATATTGCGGAATTGTTTGTGTCTTGGTTTGTTTGTTGTTGAAAGATGCTGTCTGAGCTGCAGTCAAGCTGACAGGCTGTGACTGGCTGACTCGGCAGTTATATGTACAAGATTGGTTGCAAAGTTTTGATTGGCTGGTTTTGGTAAATAATAAAATCAATTTCAACCAATTCTATCTTTGTTTAGTATTTACTGTCCAATAGATGTAAACTAAGTTTAAAAATACAGCAAGTCACAATGAAAAAGCCGGTACTTGCACCGATTGATTTTAAATTTGTGACGTTCCAGCGGGAATCTACTGTGTGTTAATGCCCGCTATAGCTGGAAGATGATTGTCTGATGATAGTGAATCGTTTTCTAATAGTACATTGTGGCAGGGCAGAAGCCCTGCTGCTGTAAATAGTGTGTGTGTGGGAATATAAGGCTGGCAGGGATGGGGTTAAATCTGTCCCTGCCAGCAATCACAGGTGTGGCATTTCCCAATTAGGTAAGTGATGCTAATTGGGGAGTGGCCACATGTATAAAAGGAAGCAAAATCCTTTGTTTGCTGAAGGATTTGGGGTTTGTGCTGTGATTTTTGTAGTGTAGTGTAGTGTAGTGTAGTGTAGTGTAGTGTAGTGTAGTGTAGGCTAATGCCCAGCCTACACATAGTTATTATTTTGTTTAAACCTTTTTATTTTGGCGCTCGTGCCGTGTTTATTTTGTGTTTGGTTTATTTTTGTTAATAAAAGTGCATGCCAATGCTTAAACTGCAGCTTTCTGTCTCTGGGTCTCTTTCCTCCTGGTAACAGTTTGGGTTGTGATGCTACCCTGTCACAAACATAGTTAAAAAAATTAGACAAGAGACTTTTCTTTAAGTCATCATTGCTCTAAAATTTTCTTTACTATGGCTTTCTGTATTAGGATTCTTGTGTGAGACTGTGCTACAGTACTTATTATTTTGTAATAATAAATACAAGTTCATGTAAGATTCATGTAACATCTTAGGGTATGATCAGGTGATTAAGATGCTACAGGCTAAGCTTTGTCATTGAGTTTCTCAGACAATGAATATCACAACTAATACATGTTTGTTAATCTTGTACTGTCTAGGCAGCTTACTACACTGACATAGTAATTGACATAATTACTGGTATATAAAGATTACTGTGAATGTCACAACGACTTGGGAATCTAAACGGGCATCACTGATAAGCTTAATTCCTTGCACTGACGCACAATTCAGTTTTACACTTAAATATAATTTCTTGGTGACTGTTTTAACATGCCATCCATTGTATTTAGATTTCTGTATACTCAGATTGTCGATAGTTACATTCGTATCTATTCCCCACTGCTAGTGATGTATTCTAAAAGTATTTATTCATGACAACTGTCAATGTTATGTTCAAACTGGATTCATAATGGATGTCAATTAGATTTTGATTTTATAACATTCAAAATGCATTGAAGATAAATATGCAAATTAGATTGCGTGAATGTTAAATTCATGATTTATAATGAGATTTATTATTATAAAATGCATCCAAAAATGACATGGAAATCAGAAAACTATGAACAAAGAATGTTCAAGATCTATTATTACAGTCTATAAGGCGGCACAGTAATGTAGAAATATAAGCTGCATAAAAAGGCACAAGCAATGTTGTTTCAGGATAGTATTTGCCAAACCTAATTAGAATTATAAGCTGTTGAAAAAGCATGTTTTGACAGGGTGGATTTATCAGTTGGTTGATTTCTCCACATTAATTAGCTTGCAATGGGTTTACCACTTACAGCAATCTCTTCTCTCGCATAGCAGTCAGTCAGACACAGCCCAATGTGCTTTACATTTAGGAGCTGTTCTGCTGGAGCATCAAATAAACTGAAAGGGCACTCTTCTAGAGCACAGAAGCTCAACATTATTTTTATGACCACAGGGTGTTTTTTTTCTAGGCCCATGATGAGCAGTTTTTTTCTTTTTCTTTACTGAAATACTGTTTTTTTTTTTTTTTGCTGGCTTGCTAAATAAAAGCTTCTGAGAGCGTGTGACAGGGAGAACCCTGTCACTGGTTCTTGCGCAGGTGTGTGCAGCTGAGACACATAATGGGAGATGCATTGCTAGGCAACCTATTGCGCCGGTAGGTTCGCCTTGCTCTGAGCTGATCGGGAGGTCCAGATTGGCTGGGGGGCATGCCCGGAGTGGCTGTGCCACAGCTCTAGTCTGTATGTATAGTACTGCATGGCCATCTACACAGAGGGGCGCTTTGTTTACATCAAGGAGGACAGAGTCCACTCTGCAGGATAACTACTATGGAACCCTTCAACTGCAAGATGGTGCCTGTGAAGGCTCTGCCAAGCCAGGACTGTCATAAAGACCTGGAGTCGCTGGGAGGCCGGGACTTCGGGAGCAACAGTAGTTGGCTAGTTTAGAGGATGTTGATCCCATATAGAGAGGGTTTCATAGTGTAGTAGGTTCCTGGAGCAGGATGTCTCTTTTAGTGAAACTAGTGCTCGCCTTGTGTGGCAAACTTATTTGTAACTTTATTTTCTTTTGTTTTCTTTATTAAATCAAGCACTAGGATTACCATTGTTGGTACCCTAGCATCGGCGTCTGTTATTAAATCTGTAGTCCAAACAGTTGTTATGAGTCCTTAATTGTAATTATATTATATAAAGCACAATAGGTAATTGGACCTGCTCTAAAAGGCCAGGCAATATAATTTTTGATGGTTAAAAATAAATTAATGGTGGCAGGTACTCAACTGATTACAAAGCTTTGTGTTTTCTTATAAATGTTGAGGGGAGCAATTAACTGAAAATAATGTTCGTATAGGTTGAAGGGAATCCCATGAAGCGCCCCCCACATCACTTTCTGCAGTAGCTGGAGTTCAATCTCCCATCTAACAACTGGGCAGATCCAAGCTTGCTTGGATACTGGGATCTCAATACTGTAAATTGTATGTCTCGTATCACAGGAAAAACGGATTCTCCTATGACGTTCTCTATAGACACTTCAATATTTCAGATGTGTAAATACCATGGAGCCAATTTTCAAACCGTTCTATTTTGTAATTTAAATGCATGTTTACATAAAGGTGTTTAATTAAACTACTGGGTTGTTTGGGTTTAGTTTTGTAAAATTAACAGGTTTTCATTCTTTACAGACTGGACTGAAATGCTTTGAGAATGCTTTGAGGCCACCATGGATCTTATCTGGCTCAGCAAGGTCAATTTGTCTCAGCAAAGGGCTTTTGGTCAGCTTTTTGTAACTTTAATTTAGGGTTGCCAGAGAGCTCTATATTAGTTACATTACTGTACTAGATATATGTTTACTGGGGTGTTTTATTGTTCAACAATAATCAACTCTACTCTTCACTTAAACCTTTCCGGGATCATTATCTTCAAATAAATGTTAGTAAGACAAGACGGCAGTTCTGTTTAAATCATCATAACATAGTTTTCTATTTCTGTTGTGTAAATTGATGGGTGCTAGATCCCACTAAAAAGGATAGTAATTTTTAATGGTTTAATGTTGATTTTATTGTTTTGTTTTTTCTGTAGAAGTTAAACCAAGGTCCTGTCTGCTCTCTGAGCACTAAAGATCTCATTGACATCTTTCATAGAAGACCAGTGGTCAATTCATACCAAGCTAAATTTCTCCTTTGCAAATTAAACAAGACTTTAATTTCCCAATCTCTAAACAGACAGGACTTCCCTGAAGACATGTACTGTAGCATCCCATTGAATCTATCCTGCTAAATATAAAATAATAATATTGCAAATGTGTTCAACTTGTAAGCATGTGTCGCAAGTATTATGCATCCTACATATATTCGCACAAGTTTGTGAAACTCAAAAGTTGTCCTGGGTAAATGTCTACTATCCCAACACAGTGTGAATGATTGCATTTAAAGGAATCTAAACTGGAAATGCTACTAAAACTATGCATAACTATTACAACGTAAATTATGTTTCCACTATTTCACAAGATCATGTAAATATGCTCAGTTAGTGTGTGATCTTATGACTGCTTGGGGAGAAATATTTTATGTCATGGTGCATACACAAACAGACCAAACTAAAGCAAAAAAAAACAACCTTCACATAGCCTAGCCTTGCTGGGTTAATACACAGCATGATAAAATTATCCAAGGGAATAAAATCCAAACTTTACCCAATACAAGAGCCAAGAGGCTGGTACTACTGGCATTACTATAAATGTCGTACTGGCACAGTCCTCACTCCTCCTTGCTTCCTGTGGCATTTAATGAAATTTAATAAATTTCATTTAATAAAACGGAGGAGTTTTTGTTATTATTATTATTATTATTATTATTATTATTATTATTATTATTATTATTATTATTATTATTATTATTGAATTAAAACATACTGACAACTGGGAATGAAAGAATTCATTGTTTTATTGACTGCCTTGTTATATATATAGGTATTGCACACTTCGGTTTTGTTTTGGTTTTAGAGTTAATTTATCTTAAACTATGGGTTAAAACCCACTTTTGCAAAACACTGCTTGCAGCTTTGAAGAAGAGTGTAGAGTAATTCAGCTTAGGTGCACAGAAAACTTGTTTAAGATCCTGATCTATATTTCCCATGCTATACAGTACATAATCATATTAAACATGGCACATGCTTGGAGCTCCTAAATCTTAAGGCTGGATCAGGAGCCAATTATTTAAGCGGCCTGTGCCACGTCATGTAGCTTAGCTAGTGGGAATCATTGAGGGAACAAAGGGGTGAACTAAAAAGAAAAGGAATAGAGAGCATTTCTATGAAAGTAGTAATTCTCATTTAGGTTAACTGACTATGATGGGTCTATCTTGTTCCAAATATATATCTATATATATCTATATCTATATATATATATATAGATATATATATATATATATATATATATATATATATATATATATATATATATACAGTGCAGTGAAAAAGGATTTGCCCCCTGTCTGATCTTCAACCAAAACCTAATGTTAGAAAAAAGGGACCCTAAGTGAACAAATAACACAAACATTTGTTACATATTTCATTTATTTATTAAAGAAAGTTATGCAACACCCAATGCCCCGTGTGAAAAAGTAATCACCCCCTTAGACTCAATAACTGGTTACGCCAACTTTAGCAGCAATAACTGCAACCAAACGCTTCCTGTAGTTATTGATTAGTCTCTCTGGCAGCCGTGGAGGAATTTTGGCCCACTCCTCCATGCAGAACTGCTTCAACTCATTTGTGGGTTTTCGAGCATGAACTGCGCGTTTCAGGTCCTGCCACAACATCTCAATGGGGTTTAGGTCTGGACTTTGACTAGGCCATTCCAAAACTTTAAATTTCTTGTTCTTCAACCATTCAGATGTAGACTTGCTTGTGTGTTTCGGATCATTGCCTTGCTGCATGACCCAGCTGCGCTTCAGCTTCAGCTCATGGACGGATGGCCTGACATTCTCCTGTAGAATTCTCTGATACAGAGCAGAATTCATGGTTCCTTCAATGATGTCAAGGCATCCAGGTCCTGATGCAGCAAAGCATCCCCAAACCATGACACTACCACCACCATGCTTGACCGTTGGTAGGAGGTTCTTACTGTGGACTGCAGTGTTTGGTTTTCGCCAGACATACCGGGCACATGTCGGCCAAAAAGTTCCACTTTTGACTCATCTGTCCATAGAACATTGTTCCAGAACTCTTGAGGATCATCCAGGTGCTTTTTGGCAAACTTGAGATGAGCATTCATGTTCTTCTTAGTGAGCAATGGTTTCCGCCTTGCTACTCTGCCATGAATCCCATTTTTGCCCAGAGTCTTTCTGATGGTGGAGTCATGAACACTGACCTTAGCCGAGGCGAGAGAGGCCTGCAGATCCCTGGATGTTGTTCTAGGTTTCTTTTTGACTTCCTGGGCGATTTTACGCCTTGTTCTTGGATAGATTTTGGCAGGACGGCCACTCCTGGGAAGATTCACTACTGTCAAAAAATTTCTCCATGTGGACAATATGGCTCTGACTGTGGTTCGGTGGAGTCCCAGAGCCTTAGAAATGGCTTTGTAACCCTTTTCAGACTGATAGGTATCAACAGCTTTTTTCCGGAGGTCTTCAGGAATTTCTTTTGTTCGTGGCATGATGTGCCTCTAGAACCTGTGTGCTGACAACTTCACTCTGACGGTAAGGGCCAAAGTTAGTCAGATTTATATTGGGCAGGGCTGGCCCAAATCAGACCTGGTTGTTAACCAAAGTACTCAAACAGATGACCCTAATTATCCCTTTAATTGGGTTGAGTTAACTAGGGGGTTGGGCAATAACTTTTTCACACCTGAAGATTGCATGTTTGATTACCTTGCACACCAAACAAATGAAAGAAGCATCAAACTTTGGTGTCATTTTTTCTCTCAGACTACCTCTACATACTACTATAACCCACAAAAAATCTGACTAAATACAATGTGAAAAATGTGCAAAAATGCAGAAAGTCAGACAGGGGGCAAATACTTATTCACGGCACTGATTATATATATATATATATATATATATATATATATATATATATATATATATATATATATATATATATATAGCCAGGAACTGATTCAATCCTTTTTTTACATTTTTTTTTTTTTCTCCAAAAAATGAGTAACAGCAAAATAACTTGTAATAGATATTTGATTGTAATAGATGGTCAGTGCAGGCCTACAATTATATTTAACATATAGTATATATAATTACTACCACAATGAAATACACATCAAACACCCACACCATCCTAGGAATTAACCAAGGTGTTAAATAAATAACAACATGTACTTACAGTGGCTAACTCATCAAACTTTCCAAAGAGTTCATTTAAAAGCTTCACCAATTCCTGGGCTGTGCACTGAGAGGCCAAACTTGTGAAGCCCACAATATCTGCAAACAGGATGCTGCAAAAATAAAAAGGGAGTAAAGGTAAGTCCTCATGAAAATAATGTACATTTGTGTTTTTTGTGTAGTATCAAGTTTTTGTGTAGTATCAAATACCACATATAAAACATTGAAAGGCTATAGTATAATTAAACATGGGTTTGATTAAGCGTCAAAACAACTTTTGTTTTCTAACAGAAACTACAAAGCACTGGTGCCGTGTGTGCAGAGGGAGTAATCTGGTACACCAAGTTGACGGCCTTGGTGAGGGACCATTTCTCCTTGGCTAACTCCTCAGTCATGTTTATCAAAGTTCAAAGGGGCACAACTTTTACCTGTATAAAAGGGGGAAAAAAAAGATGTTTGTTTGTTAGACATATTTATAAATCACTACGTGGGAATTATTCAAAATGTGTTTTTTTGGGGGTTTTTTTTCCCCCATACAATAATTTTCATACAAAACAACATTTAAGATTCTATTCATTTTTTAAAAAAGGTCCTAACAGATGATCCACAAATACACATTAAAAAAAAGTTCTTATGGTGTCCAAGATTTCTAATACTAATTATACTCTTTTTAGTGGTGCTATTAACATCAGGCAGCTGAGGTAACAAACTCTGGAGGGATTTTTGATCAATAGAAACATTAACATGTGGCTTTATGGGGGTGGTTTATATCTGCGGTTTGTCTTATGCTGTGAGGATTAATGTGAATAAAACATTAAAAAAATGGTGGCAGAGCAGGTTTATCACAGTCTCAACAACAAACCCCTAATATTTATAGTTGAGCTCCCGGGACAGACATAAAACAAGGCCCAAAAACATTTGACTCAATTGGACAAGTAATATTAAAATTCCAAGAAAGTATAGCTAATCAGAAGAGCTACATAGCATTCTTATGGCAACCTGTATTATTGCATTCAATGCCCAGTTTTATGAAAAGCTCCAAGCTGAAAAGGAACATGTCTAATAGGATCAAATCTGGTGTAGTACTTTAAATGTCAGCATTGCAGAAAGTAGAGCATTTGGGAATTACTAGAACTATGGTACAAGTGTCATTATGCATTCTGCAAGTTAAGACTTGAACAGATTCAGATGTTAGGTACATTTTATCTTAATGCCAGTTGTGATATATATTTTCTATATAGACCAACATCATTTACGTCTCATCTGAGAACATCAAGAGTATGTAAATAATGGGGTAGATGTATTAAAGTGTTGCACCTGTCGCAATAGTCGCAAACCAGTTGCAAACAAATCCGAAGTCTTGGGTGAAATGTACTAAACAAGTGATATGAAATTTGCGACTTTTTAGGGAATGCTTTGCGGCAGCAGTTTTTCTTTGTGGTTCAAGCTATATGAATATGTAATTATGGGTGTTCCTGCATAAATTCGCAAAAAAAGGGGGTGGAGATTGTGCAAATGAGGGTTCTCAAATATTACAATGAGATGTACTAAAGCTCCCAGCAATTGCGACACTTAAAATTACATCGGTTTGTTAAGACCTTTTGAAAGCATGTTTTAAACAGTCGCAATTGTTGCTGGCACTTTCCAGTCCGCTTTTTCTCATGCGTTGCCAATTATGCTAAATGCATTTTTGAGGCGAATACCCAAGTTCCTAATTTTCACGAAAGGCAGGGTGTACTTACAAGCCTTGAAAACAAATTTCTATGACATTTCTGGTTTCCCCAACGTGTTGGGAGAAATAGACTACACACATGTGCCACATACCCCTCCAGCTCATTCGGAGCATCTGTATAGGATCATGATCTTTTTATAAATATAACAATATTAAAATGGGTAAAATGAAGACAGAACAGAATGCATTATTATTATTATTATTATTATTATTATTATTATTATTATTATTATTTATTTCCTAGCAGACGCCCTTATCCAGGGCGACTTACAATCGTAAGCAAATACATTTCAAGTGTTACAGTACAGGTAATAATACAATAAGAGCAAGATAAATACAATGACTAGTTCAAGCAAGTACAAGTGTGACAAAAGATGACGTTTACATTTAAGAAAAACAATATTATTCTGATTCTTGCACCCTTACATGTATAGACGTTATCCTTCAGGCACGCTCTGCTCCCACCATTTATGTGAACAATGTCGTACAACTCTTACAATGTGTAATGCTAGAGATCTAACTGAGAAGATGCAACAAATATTTAAATGAGTATATTGTGGCTGTCTTCATTAACATCATTTATTTCAGTACATACGACAAGAAGTTTACTTGGCTAAGGGTCACAACGAAAATGCAAATTGCGGTAAAGGGTTTGTAAAGAAAATGTGTTTAAATTGAACATTTTTGCAAAATAAAGTTTGTGTTAGATATGGCAGTGGTGGGAGGATAGAATTCCCTTCCAACCTAATTTAAATCTCTGTGCAGCATGTGACTGTTGATTGACTAATTGATTAGCAATTAACCCTGGCCACATCCCTTTAAAAGGGGCTGAATAGCCAGTCTTTGGTTCTTGGTTCTCTATGTTGTTGTTCTTTATTAGTAACCTGGAAGTGAATTGGTTGGGAATCCTCATGACTGCGTTTAAGAACCAGGGTGAGCAAACAAAACAACCACTCATGATCACCCACCATATGTGTTAACCGGGATCCGAGTGCTCAGCATAGGGATTAGTGTAGGGGATTTTAATCACACTTGAGTTGATTTAGTGTGTTAGGGAGAAGGTTCCTTTTAGTGGGAGCAGCGCTGAGCCATTGGAAGGCAAACTTTAGTTTTTAGCTGTTTTTATCCACTGTTTTGTTTGGACTTTTTGTATTTATTTTCATGTACATTTTTGTGTATGTCCTCCCACACTAGGACTACCATTGTTGGTACACTAGTGATGGCCACTAACCACTGCAACTGCCTGTTAATTATTAATAAAACCTGGATGCCTGAGCAGCGTTTCAACGTCAACCTCTGTCTCTCTTGTCAATCAGAGGATACCCACAGTGTAACAGAACACCCCTGTTACAAAGCCCCATAGCAAATAATGTCTGCTCTTCTCTCTTGCATGTTGTGACTGAGACTGACTTAAGCTGTTATTGAGTATCAATTACTGTATGTGCCATTTTCATAACAATCTAATCAGTCTTGTGAGGTAAAGTCTAGTATTTACACAAAGGTTTGTGATACAGGTCTCATCTGGTTCTGTTTTTTTCATAAAAAGTTTATTTGAGTTTAGTTTACTTTAGTTTAGTTTATTCACTTTGTGGCCACAGGGTCAGCACAGGTACGTCTCAATAGTGCAGCACTAAAACAAAGCGAGACCTAAGTAGACCATACTGGATAACAAACAATATAACAATTATTATACATCCAAGTAATATCAATAAAAACACATATATACACACGCATATACATACAATATGCAAATATATTAAAAGATAAAGATATTTACATTTAAATTTCATTGCAACTAAAACAAGTCCACCTCAAACGCAGATGACACTGAACAGCAGTTTAAACCCGGAGAGGCTTGACAATGACACAATGGAATCCGGAAGGGCATTCCATAACCCTAAGGCTGTGCCAAAGAAAGAATGACAACACAACTGAAGAGATAAGGACTGATGGTCAGAGCGGCTCTGTGGAGACCTCTCAGACCAGGTTTTTTACGAGCACAGACTGACATAGAGGGAGAACAAGAATAAAACAGGACCTTCTGCCACTTAGTGGTTTAAGAGAAGAGCGACTAAGAAGGTTTCATAAGTAGATCCCAATTCCAGTCACTCAATACAATCCTACAAGCACATTTTTGCGCAGGTTTCTTAGTGTTGTATTTTTTAAATCAATCCCAGACAAAACAGTTGTACTCTAAAACAGATCTTACCAAAATCTTGTAAAGATGTAAAACAACATTTGGAGGGGCCTCTCTAAAGGAACGCTTTGCCGCAAATATAATAATCGGCATGGTGTGAACAGAGCAAGTTATCAGATACCCAAACACCCAGGAGCTTACAATGAGTGACCTTTGGAGCTGATTTCCTGGATGGGGGATAATCATACATTTAGTTTTTGAAATGTTCGGTTTCAAATAATTAATTCCAAACCAATCATAGACAAGATTGATATCATGTTGAAAAGTCAAGTAAGAGTGATGCTGTGAAGAGTATTAACGTGGTAATATTATATCTGATCTGGGGCTCCGTTGTGTGGCCTGCTTGTAAAACAGTCCTGATCTTGGCTGTGCTCTGTTGTCTGTAATCTTTACCATCTGCTGTTAATAAGTGTCCCGTGCCTTAAGCGCCGTGGTGGGGTTTCTGTGCAACAAGCCTTCGCCTCTGCCTCTTGATTTGTTTGAGGACTGTGTTTCTGTTTTTCTTTTTGTTCTCCCTGATTTAATTTTCTGCACTGGTGGGTCAGCTCCCACCTTCATTCCTTGATAATACTATAGTACATGCACCTCATGTGTAACCTATTTCACACCCTTAACATTTAAAAAGGTTGCCTAGTTCCAACTGTTAATTGACTTACAAAGATACAATATAATTTGCCTCAATCCTATGTGAGGGGTGAAAATAAAATATTATTTGCATGTTTAATGAATTAATTAACAGCATTATAATAATTCAGGGGTAGATGTACTAAGATGGGCCAGTTGCAGTGCAAACATACCGCAATTTGTATTTTCATTGCAACAGTTCGCAAAGTAAACATTCTGTTGTATGTATTAAAATCAAATGAATACCTAGCGCACTTGCTTTTTACTTTAGCCTGTAGGTTGCCAGTAACACAAAATAAATCATGCTGCTGCATTGTACACATTGGTGTACAATGCAAATAAAATATTATTTTAAACAAAGTAAATGATTTTAGCTGGGGTTTTTTTAAATTATTTTTAAATTGGCCTACTTATAGCCTAGACAGTTAACACAAAATAGATTATGGTACCGCATTGACAAGTAATGATACTTACAGGAGGACAGTCAATTCTCGATAATACGAATTTCAAGGGACTAGCAACACATTATGCATTATACCACTAATTTGTATTATCATGAGTAGCCTATAAGCCAAATGTATACTGTCAGTTTTTATTTAAGTTAGTCAGTGGTGCAGTGCTAAATTGTGCACAATTACAAACCACCTGCACACTAATAGAATAGATGTGTTTCCTATTCCTATACAGATGTTCAGAATGAGCTGGAGGGGTTAGTGGCACATGTGTGCAGTCTATTGCTCCTAACACGTTGGGGAAACCAGAAATGTCATAGAAATGTGTTTTCAAGGCTTGTAAGTACACCCTGCTTTTACGGAAAAATAGGTATTTGGGTGTTCGCTACAAAAATGCATTGAGCAAAACTGGCAACGCACGATAAAAAGCGGACTGGGAAATGCCAGCAACAGCTGCCATCATCCCCTGAAAGGTAATGCAGGGTGGAAAATTATTTGACCACTGCAGGGATAGCATGGCTTCTCTGGGTGACAGGCTCCAGGTCATCTTTTAAATCAGACAGCAGCTCAGAATTATGTGGCTGCCGAGCCTGTACCTGTGCTTAATTTGGTCTTCATTTAAATAGAAGAGGGTAATGCAGGTACGAAATACTCTTTCTCTTCTCATCCTACAAATCACTCTTGCTGAAGACAATGTCTCCTTCTTGCTGCAATCACAGCAGCCATGGTTAGAGGAGAGTATTTTTCATAATGCCTTTTAAAGGTTTGCTAATTGTGACTCTTTAAAACGTGCTTTCAAAAGTTCTTAACCCTCCTATTAGGTTTGGGGTCTATTTGATCTGACTCTAGTTTCCAGTTAGCTTAAATGCTATTTTTCTTTTCATTTTCTGTATAATATTTTTTGACTTTTCCTAAGTTGGGGTCATGAACTTATACACAGAAAAAATAATGATATGTTTATTTTTTTTCGAACAGGTCATGTATACAAATAAGATGTTTTGGGTTTAATTTGTTATTTTATTATTATTATATTTGTATTATTATTTCTGGAAATGGCTGCACCTGCCTGGAGATATTTATAAACAAAAAAACAAACAATATATATCTACAAGGCAGAGCCTAATCTTCTCTGTCAGTATTGCAACAGCATCTCACTGGTAAAGACTTTCCAAAATGACAGTCAAAGAAGTTTTATCACAGCATAAAAGAGTAAAACCTTTGCAAATAAAAACATTTAATCAATTTAAGGCTGTTTAAATGAGTTACATAACAGGTGTACCTAAATTCTGAACATAATAGGAGGCAGTTTTAGTACATCTCATTATAATATTCGAGAACCCTCATTTGCACTCTCTCTACCCCATTTTTGTGAATTTATGCAGGAACGCCTATAATTACATATTAATCTAAGGCTGAACCGCAAAGAAAAACTGCTGACACAAAGCATTCCCTAAAAAGTCGCAAACAGCATTGTGCATGTTTAGTACATTTCACCCTAGACCTCCGACTCGTTTGCAACTGGTTTGCAATGATTGTGACAGCCGCAACACTTCAGTACATCTACCCCTCAGTGTTTAAGATGGCTTTGGAATGCAGCTAGCAACAAGCCTCATAGTGTGAAAGGAGGAACTGTAAGTACTTCTTGGAGAACACCCATACATTTTACACTTTTCAATTAGATGTGAACTTATTCTACCTTCACCAAGCTTCCATCTGATCTCAGTACATACATTTACACAGTTTTATCACCAGGGCTTCACACTTTCTAAATGCTAGACTGCAAGATTAACAATAATATAGTTAAGATTGATCAGCACTATTGCAACAATGTTTTAATGTTCTATTCATCACTGTGCTGGGAACTGATCGTTTCTAGGTCACAATACATTCGTTATAAAGATGACAAAAGTTTTAAAGCATTTAAGCATTTTTTTTAAATGCATGCATAAATCACATACAAATAAATTGTTGTCACTTCTTTAAAGTCTTTGTCTGAGGCATGTGTTAATTATGATGCTGGTAAGGATCAATTAATGGCACAATACAGATTTATGAATCAGACGAATAATATGTTAATGAGAAAATTGGTCTCTAAGGCCAGGTTATTCTAACATCGAGATGAGTGATGTTTTTTGACGGCAAATGACGTTTATGCATCACCCGATGAAATACTGTCATGTTAAACACTATTACTGGCACGATAAAGGAGATGGTAAGTTTTATGCATATGGGCCTATGTGCCTAAACTGTATTTTGGGTGATTAAAATGCAACATTACCTTGAAGTCACAAGTGCTTCCAATAAATACAGTACATACTTTAATGCTCTTGTGGGGTGTTTATTAACTACAGTCTTATATTTTTACTGTAATGTTAATTTGAGCTACTGTACAAAAACTTGGTCTTATTTAGTCCTCATTTAGTCCTGCCCAGGGATGTCGCTAGGCCTATTTTAGGGGGGCTTTAGCCCCCCTAAAATATTCATTAGCCACCCCTAAATAAATCAATATATCAGTCAATATATTTTCTCTGTGATTTCTTTTTTTTCGTCAACCGTTTCATCGCATCTTAAACTTCTTACCGGGCGGGCACTAGGACCTGGGGGAGGCTGATGCTGCAGAGGCTGCTGCACGGCTAGCAACTGTTAGGCCTACTTGTAGCTAACATTTTGGTTAACGTTAGCTACTTCTGTGGCTTGAGACTAGCTAACAGTAAACGGACAGGAAAAGGCTCTGACAGGACGGATTCATGCAAAAGAGAGAAGCAGGAGGAGCAGTTCTGTAATATTTGTTTGTGATCTTACTTTTTTATCAGATTTTATTCCTAATTATTTTTCAGTTTTTTTATTTTATTTAGCTCATTAGTTGAATTTAGTTTTGCCCAATTGTGGATGATACTGTTTAAGATGTTCCATGTGTCTGAATTATTGGGTTAATTTTGAGCAACAATTAACAAAAGGGTGAAACTTAAATAAAGATTTTTTTCTAATGGTATAATATGACCTGCATGTCTTCTCATTTCTCTCTCTATCTCTCTCTCTCTCTCTCAAAATAAAATCCAAAAAGTATTTTGGCTACATAGTACAGCCGTTTTTGTGCCTTTTGTTGGTGTTGGATGGATGGGGACAGAGTGGACTTTAATTTCTTTATTTGGATAGAATTTAAGTAAGTCATATTAGATCAGTGTCTAACACAAACTATGAGACAGGTATACTTTTAGCCAACCTTGACCAAAAATAACCTTATTTTGATAGATTTTACACCCGTTGTTACTCTAAAAATACATGATAAAAAGATGTTTTGGGGGCTTTAAAAAAAATCCTGGGGGAGTATGCCCAGACCCCCCTTAAAGAGGCTTAGCCCCCTATCCATGAATCTCTAGTGACATCCCTGGTCCTGCCTTAACAATGTTAATAATATTATAGTCCAAGACGTTGCTACTCTCTATGTAGTTAGCTACAGCATTCACTGAGTCTCCTCCCCCTAGTACTACTAGGCTATCACAGTTTGTTTTTTGAAAATCTTCCTTTTAGTCTCTTGTGCTCTCCCTTTCCAAGCTGACAGACCAGACACACTCCCTAAAAATGTTAAAACAAAAAAATAAATGTCTACAAATATATGTTTTAAACTGCACTGATACTGCACTAATGCAAATAAAGAAATAATAATATTGTATTCCTTATTGATCACCTTGCTATAGTAATATATAGCATCCCAACTCTCTCCAAACACACAGGGCCCCATGCACTAAACAGCGGTAACCAGTTTACCACGCAGTAAGCCTGTTACTGTGCGTGCTTTGTACACCTGCTATATTCACGAACCAGCGGCAAATGACTCTGCACGCTAAATGAATCACGTGGAAAAACATACCGCGTCCGAGTCATTTACATACAATTAATGATGGTAATCTATGGAAATGTATTCAAATTTTCTCCCCTAATACTACGAGGGAAAAACCATATTTACTTAAAGGTGTTAACTTTCCTAAGTGTCTCAGCGCGTGTTAAGTTTACCGCTTATTGAAACCAGGCGGTGTCTGTCTAAATGATCACAATATAAACAGAGCAGACCACAAGGAGTGCTGTGTGGGAACATGATAAATGCGTTTCCCTTTCAAGTCGAAGACGACCACCAACATTAAGTATGGGATATTCCCTGCCCTTGAGGTAGGTAATACTGAGCTCTCTATATCAGAGCTGCTGAAGGCCCCTTCCTGTGATGACGCACTCGGTCCCGCCCACCGAGGGTATAAAACCGTCACTCACTGGAAAATCTCCCTCTTTTTCCTTCTCAAGATGGTAAGGTAGGGCCTCTGTGTCTAGACTGCGTGTTGCTAGGAACAGCCCTCGAGTCGATTCGGGTCAGTTGTATTTCCCTAGCATTCGTGCTGAAAGCTGGCTTGCCGCTTTCCTGGAATCAACGACTTGCAAAGGACCGAGTCTTTTATCTTTCTCTCTTTCAGCGGCCCCCCTTGGTGGGCCGCTATCTTTTTTACTGTCTGTCGTATGTGAGCGGCTGTCTGTGCAGTCACCCGCGAGTGAGTTGTCTTTTCCTGAGAGTTACACAAGTATCCTCCTCAGGGTCAGGCCTGGCCGTATCCCCGCTGTCGAGTGACCCAGCCGCGCTCTCCTCCTCGGCGGAGCAGCCGGCCGAACCTGACTACTGCGGTGAGTCGGTTTGTGTGTGTTCGGTGTATTCCCTCTCTCTTTCCTTCCTTCTTAGAAAAAAGTGGTATTTTTTGCTGAACAAAAAACTTCACCCACCGCGGCTGCCGCCTCTGTCCCCCTGGTATATGCTCCGCACTGACCAGGTGTGTGTGTTGGCCACACGGTCTGGTTACGCACTTTGCGTAGCGTCTTCTCTGGTGCTGCGGTACCTCGGCACGCCAGTAGCCTGATTCTCTCTTGGATGCGCAAGTGCGCAACGCAAGCTGCTTATCCAATGCCAGCGTAGGAGTATAGCGTAACACGGTACTTGGTGTGTGCCCCAGTACGCAGTGTACGCAGAGCGATAATCACAGCGCAAATAGTGCACAGGTGCTTGTTACTCCTTTCTAGTCAAAGTTACGCACAGTGCACAGGGTACGCAGTCTACGCTCCCACTGCGCAAGGCGTTTGGAAAGTTCGAGGCAATCAGTGCTGTGCACATTGCTCTCGCTGCGTAGGCACTGCGCTACTAGCGCATACCTCGTGGTGCCGTACGGTAAACAGTGCAGGCGTAGTCTATTGCGCACTAGTCCCCCTATAATAAAGGGACTATGCACAAGAACAGACCCATGCCGGGGTTCCCTGCCTGTACGGTCTGTAACACCAACATCCCACAAGAAGATAATCATACCCTCTGCGTGCGGTGCTTGGGTGTCCTGCATGCCACCATGGCCCTTGAGAGGGACGTGGCTTGTAGCATCTGCGAGGCCTTTCAGCCTAGACTGAAAGAGGCTGGTCTGGAGAAAGCCAGAAAAGAGAGCTCCGCGTCCTATGCGGAGGGGTCGTCAGCGGCCTTAGGTTCCCCTGACGCCCTGCCCCTGGACTCCCCGCCTAGCATTCCAAATGTGCAGCGTAACCGCTCCCCGTCTCCGGCCGCGAAACGGGTGAAGCGTTCGAAGCAGGCAAAGGACATTATGGACCTGAAGGCCCAGATGGCCCAGGTCCTGGAGCTACTATCAAAGCAGGCCACAGCAGCCCCGGCCCATGTCCAGGCCCCGCTGCAGCCTCAGGCACCATATCCCCCCTCCCCGCAGAGAGTGCAAGGGGGGTGGGAAGGGTCGCCTCAGCTGGCACAGGAGGACACGCTGTCCATAGCGGCCTCCAGTGATGTAGCTTCGTTCTCCTCCGACATGCAGGTGGGGTACACCCTTGCAGAGAAAGAACCCGGCGAGTGTGTGTCAGAAGCCAATACCACTCCGTTGCCAAGCTCGGTCTCGGCTTTTATGGAACGTGCTGCAGCGTTACTGCAGGTTCCCTGGACACCGGCCGGTCCGTGTTCCGGACGCAGGTGCTGGCTCCCCGCCCGCAGTGTTTCCCAGCCTTCCCAGACATTGTGGAGGAAGTATGCTCCTCCTGGGATAGACCAGCTTCGGCTCCTAGCGTCTCCAAGCAGGCTACACCGCTGTCCTCCTTGGAGGGCGCAGATAAGCTCGGCCTGGCGGGATTTCCCCCGGTAGACTCCACCATTGCGGCCCTGGTTAGGGCCCCGCCGGTTGGGGGGGGCTCGCTAGAGACCCGATGTGTCCTAACCCTCAGTGCAGGGTGACAGAGGCGCATTTAAAGTGAGCGTACACAGCAGACGCGCAGGCAACCCGCTTGGCTAACACAGCGAGTGTGCTGACCGCGTATTTGGATGGAGTGTTGCGCGAGGCCCCGCTCCTGGAGCCGGTGGCCTCAGAGCTGCGTCTCCTGTCCGATACATTGCTGCAGATCTCCGGTCTGCAGGGGCAAGCCCTGGGCCGAAGCCTGGTGGACTTAATTGTGGTGCGTAGACAGCTGTGGCTGTCACAAGCCAGGGTCCCTGACGCAGATAATGCTGCACTGCTGGATGCGCCCATATCCCCGGGACGTACTGTACGTTTGGGCCTGCTGTGGAAGAGATTCTGCAGAAATCTCTTCGGGAACGGGAGGCTTCCCATCAGGTGGCTGCGCTGCTCCCTCCCCGTGCTCCGGCGTGGAGTAGGTCGGGCCGTTGGCGGGCCCCCCAGACTCGAACTGTCACCAGAACAGTTCCAGTCCCCACAGCTCTGCGGGGTGACCTAAGGCATCGCCTTCAAGGTAACCGAGCCCAACCGGCATGTAGAGGGAACGCAGGTCGTGGTCGATCCACATACCAGCGTCTCAGGGGTCGTCTTCAGGGCCAGCACGCTACGTGCGCACCCCAAACTGCTCATCCCCAGCCTCAGCAGCCCCAGCAGGGCCCCTGAAGGCTGGTAGCCTCAGACCCCCTTTTCGGCACAACAGCTGCAGCACTGGCGCGCTTGCACCTCAGATGCCTGGGTGCTCGCTACCGTGCAAACCAGCTATGCGCTTCAGTTTCGCTCAGGACCTCCTCCCTTTCGAGGTGTCATAAGCACCTTCGTGACAGACCCCTTGCAAGCCTTGGTACTTCAGGAAGAAGTGGCTGCCTTGCTGTGCAAGCAAGCCGTTCGTTGCGTCGACCCCTTCTCCCAGGAGGAGGGGTACTACTTGAGATACTTTCTGGTACTCAAAAGAGATGGAGGGGTTCGCCCCATCTTAGATCTGAGGCTCCTGAACGGGTTTCTGAAAGAAAGGAGGTTCCAAATGCTGACACACCGTCACATCCTCCAGTCTGTCTGGCCGGGCGACTGGTTCACAACTGTAGACTTACGAGAGGGAGCTCTAGCCCACACGGTGATTGTGACGGAGCATCTGGTCAGGCTGGGCCTAGCCTTGAACGATGCAAAGAGTCGGCTTGCACCAGTGCAATGCACCACGTATTTGGGGCTCCGGCTGGACTCCAATGCAATGCGCGTATACCTGTCGGACAACAGGGTAGCAGCTACTCAGGATTGCCTCTCCCTGTTTTGACAGGGATCGCAGGTAACCCTCAGGGTGTGCCAGAAACTACTGTGTCTGATGGCCGCAGCCACAGTAGCGATCCAACTGGGTCTGCTTTGCATGCGCCCGCTGCAAGCGTGGCTCAATGCTTTTCATCTCAACACCAAACGCGACAGACACCACAGGTTGCCGGTTTCTCATACGTGCTCAGCAGCCCTATGCTGGTGGAGGGTTCCCTCTCACCTGCACAGAGGGGTGCAAATGGGTGTAGTATTAAATTGCCAAATGGTGACAACAGACGCCTCCAACCGGGGTTGGGGAGCAGTCTGGGAGGGCAGGGGAGTCCACGGATCCTGGTCAGACCGCTGGGCACCCCTGCACGTGAACATGCTGGAATTGCAGGCGGTGTTCCTTGCTCTCCAGCACTTTCTTCCAGTGCTGAGCAGCACACATGTGTTGATCCGGATGGACAGCACAACAGTAGTAGCGTATATCAACCACCAGGGAGGCCTTCGGTCTCCTGGGTTGCATCGCATAGTTTTCAAGCTAATAGTATGGGCCCAGGCCAACATGCTGTCCCTGCGGGCGATGCACATTCCGGGAGTGGCGAACTTGGCAGCGGATCTCCTCTCCAGGAGAGGTCCGCATCCGTCAGAGTGGCCTCTCCACCCTCAGACAGTGGAGCGCATTTGGGAACGCTTCGGTTGGTCAATCTGTTAAACCGGCGGAGACAAAACATTGCCCCTATGGTACTCCCTTCATCGCTAAGGCGGTCCACTCGGCGTAGATGCCCTAGCGCACGTTTGGCCCAAAGCGTTTTTGTACGCTTTTCCTCGTATACCGTTGCTCCCAGCTTTTCTGGAGAAAGTGCGGTCAGAGAAAGCATCAGTTCTCCTAGTGGCCCCCAGGTGGCCCAGGAGAATATGGTTTGCAACCCTGTGCCAGCTGCTGTACGGCCAGCCTTGGGAGATCCCACTTCGTCTGGATCTCCTCACTCAGACACAGGGCTCCCTTTGGCACCCGGATCCAGGCAGGTTCCGGTTGTGGGTCTGGCCCCTGAAAGGGACCGCTGGTTAGCCCTAGGGCTGTCGGACGCGGTTGTGAGCACTATGCCGAATGCTAGGGCAGACTCCACTAGGTCTTTGTATACCTACAAGTGGAAGTGTTTAAAAGCTTGGTGCCTGGCCAGGAGCCATGACCCCGTTACTTGCCCTATGCCAGTTATATGGCAGTTCCTGCAGGAATTGCTTGACGCTGGAAGGTCCCCTTCCACCTTAAAAGTGTATTTGGCAGCTATATCTGCTTGTCATGCCCCCGTAGATTCTATGTCTCCGGGTGCGCATTTTTGCTACTGCGCTTTCTTAAAAGCACCGTAGATTACATCCTCCTAGGAGGACTGTTCTTCCCGAGTGGAGCCTTGACATTGTACTGGAGGCTCTTACAAAGGCCCCGTTTGAGCCCTTAGACTTCATAGAGCTGAAGTACCTGTCTATGAAGACAGCCTTCCTTTTAGCTATCACCTCTGCTAAGCGGATCAGTGAGCTGCAGGCGCTGTCCGTGCACAGCTCCTGCATGCGTGTGTGGGAGGATGGAAGCAGAGTTTCGCTGTGCACCAACCCCGCTTTCCTCCCCAAGGTGATCACAGCTTTTCATATTAACCAATCTGTGGAACTGGAGTCTTTTCATCCGCCTCTATTTACTTCATCCGCCTCCATTTACTTCCACTGTCCCAGTGCAGGCATTGAGGTATTATGTACTTAAGACGAAAGCTTTGCGTAAATTAGACCAGCTTTTTGTTTGTTATGGTACACGGACTATCCCCTCTCTAAGCAGCGTCTGTCACACTGGATTGCGGACACGGTGTCGACCGCATATAATGGTGCTAGTTTACCCCCACCTGGTAGAGTAGCTGCACATTCAACTAGAGGGTTGGCTACATCTTGGGCCCTTTTTAAGGGCGCTTCGATGTCTGATATTTGTACTGTGGCTAGCTGGGCTATACATTATCCCATACTTAATGTTGGTGGTCGTCTTCGACTTGAAAGGGAACGTTAGGTTACCTACCGTAACCCTGGTTCCCTGAAAGAGAAGACGACCACCAACCATGAGGTCGCTTTGGTCGCCCTCACGGGTTAGATGGAAAAAGAGGGAGATCTTCCGGTGAGTGACGATTTTATACCCTCGGTAGGCGAGACCGAGTGCATCATCACAGGAAGGGGCCTTCGGCAGCTCTGATATAGAGAGCTCAGTATTACCTACCTCAAGGGCAGGGAATATCCCATACTTAATGTTGGTGGTCGTCTTCTCTTTCAGGGAACCAGGGTTACGGTAGGTAACCTAACGATATCTGTATTTAATTTTTCCCAGGACAAACGATTGCCTGTGTTCCACAGAACATTACACATAAAATGTCAAATATAGGCTACATAGGATGTATTTCGTTAGGGTTGTGGATTAAGGGCAATATTTTAAAATACGGTGTTGTAATACTGTACATAATGATATGATTCTGAAAATGCAACTTACCAAAGATGACTGCACATGAACTGTATTCACATAACAATTTCCTTTATTCCAATTCCAAGCGTTTTGCTTTCTCAATGCAAGATGCATTGTAGGAATAGACAGTGCTGTATAAAATCCCATGATGTACTGTATTTTTTCCATTATGATGTTGCACTGCCAAAACGGCCAAGAGACAGTTGTGCTCTTTTAACACATGAATTACACTGAATTATTTCGGCCCTAAAAACATTAGCATTTTTGTCATAGGAAAGACTACAGTGAGTTCTGCACACATTGTGACTAGCCTGTGCAGCACGTCGAAATCGCCGGATAAGCAGCTGGAAGGTTAAAGTTTCTTAAAAAAGAAATAAACTGCACACTTGCAATGTGTTTTAAAAGGAACACATTTATATTTAGCCAACATTTCGGTACCGGAGTACCTTCAAAATAAACCAGAGTGGGTTAAAGGTGAACAAACAAATACTTGTTTTCAGTTAATTATTTTCTGTTTCTCTGCTTTGACCGTCTCAAAGCAAGACATTCCTGGTGTTCGCAGAATTCTGTAACCCCGCATGATTCCATGCCTGTGCAGATGCAGTTTTTCAAAGCTGGACGTGGATGCGCGATATTCCTGTGCCTGTCCCACTTTGTTCTCAAGCACTGCCATTGAGTTCTGCTGCAGTTTGCAACAAATATTGAAAACAAGACCAAACTAATTCTGTGGCAAAATAAAACAGCACATTTAACATCACTGATTTTTTAGAGTACACTCAATACACGAAAACCCTTGATTAAAAGTAACCTTATTAAACTGTATTTTTCTTTTGAAACACATTTTAATTTTATTACATGTAAATACAGTTCAGAAACATCAAGTGTTCACGTACAGCGATATTGATCTACGCAGGAGTCAGATCTAAGGGGATACAGAATTCTATGGGGATACAGAAATCTTCGTAACACCGGGCCTCCTCCCCTCGTCCTACGGAGACCCACTGAAGATGTAGCTGGTGCCGGCTGCTGCCTCCTTGGTCGCTGTCATTCTGACAAAGTAAGAGCTGGACTGCCTGTCCTTTGGGGTGGCCAAATATTAGAATAAAGGGTGTGTAACGTGTGCAGCATTTTGCATGCTAGGATTAGGGTTAGGGTTAGATCTTCATCTTGCAGTCACACCTTCCTCTTTGCGCTCAGTATGGGTTTCTCTTACCATGCAGTATTTCAGGTAATTTACCACCATTTAGTGCATGAGGCCCAGAATATTGTATTTTTTAAATAGATTTATCTTCCAGAAATTCGGTTGGCAGATAGATTGAGGGGGACTAAGACGGCACTGAGAAATTCGGAAGATCAAGAATTCAATTCTTTATTCACCAGTCACAAACATACATTGCAAGTGACTACTTATTGGTCACTTTTTTCTGGCAATTCCCAGGCTACAATCAGCTGTCCTGGTATTTGTATGACCCGTTCTCTGGCTACCACTTGCAGTATATTAACAATTGAGACCATTGAGACGCGGGGAGCCAATAAAGTACAAGAACCTTGATAAAATGCAAATTCAAGCTGTACGACAAAATTGCTATGCATATTTTTTAGAGATTACATTTAAATCTCATGCATAATTCATTTTCTTTAATTTGTAAAACATCCAGTATGCAGTCTATCTGGAGCGCTGTTTGCAACCAAACAAGCATTTGCACAGAAACAACCTGCTAAATAATCCACAATACCAAAAACAAACATAATACATAGATTTGTATACATTTCTTTGATTAATAGAACTTTTTTTTCTTAAACAGGTACTATGTAAGACAGTACAGCAGTAGAGGCTTGAGGACGGTGAGGTCAAACTGAAGGTGCCAGCCTAATCACAGCTTCAAGGAAATTCCCAGAAAATGCTGTTTAAAAATAGCACTGTTATAAATACTCAATTCAAGTGCCACAGGGTCAATGCAATAGCTGGATTATAAAAACATAAACAGTACATTGAGCTCTAAAGCTAAAATAATTAGGAGTTTACCATGGATACAGTACTTCTATCAACAAAACAAGCCAGTGCAGGGTGTGTTCGGCTCTAGAGTGCGCTGCATGACATTGGTAATCAAAACTCCCAATGAAACAGTATTAAAATAAATACTGTACTTTTCCACAACCATTTTACACAAAGAAATATAACTTTCTGATGTTCACTGTTTAGTTTAGGAGACAACTTTATAGGCCCTTAAAAACCTGTTTGCCATTACTGTCTACCATTGTAACTTTTTGAGTGACATGATCAAGGCATGCTTCTGGTCAAAATATCAGTAATAGTTATTTGCGCAAGCTGCGTTGTAGTGCACATTCTGTTTTAATATGTTTGCTTATTTGTCTGTTTGGATTTTTCAATGCTTAGATGTTTGTTTCTGTGGAAGTTTGTGAGTCTTATAACTTGAGGCTTGAACACCTTATTGAATTGGTTGCAGCATGATGAGGGAATGAAGCATGCATTGTTGTTATTTGATTGTTATTATTTTTAGATTTTTATGTAGGTGAGGTTAACTATAACTATGACTAGTTAATCCTTATATAATATAGTTGTCTGTTATACATGTAAATGGTTCATAAACATACTTATAGAACATTATATTTGCATATGTGACACATTCATTATGTCATTCAGCATTTCTTGTTCCTGAAGCTCAAGAAGCTCCATTGCAAGATTTCTCATGGAAACTTTTTCTTGTCGGTACAAATAAATCATTGGTCAAATAAAGACAATTTCAGTCGTCCCCTACTATAGTTAAAGGGTTATATGGCCATAGCCACTGTGCAGCTACTGGCTACCAGACCTGGGATAAATATTGATTGTGAATATTTCAATATTTCACATTTATTTCATATGATTCTAAATATAAATATTTAAAATAATGTTGTTGGGAATATGTATAAATATTCAAATATTTCAATTTCTGTTTAAAATGTATTTATACAGTAAATGTTTAACAATAACATGAAACATAACAAAGTAAGTTTTATATGAACATCTATTTAGTATTATCACATTCAGTTACACTAAATATTATCCAGCTATGCAGCATGCATATTTACAATTTCAAAACATCTATAACTTTAATCATAACACAGCTACACTCATTGAAATGTTATCTGCTATGTTCAGTATGGCCTATTGTTTTCCACAGTGTGTTTTTAAGACCCTCAAGAATGTTTATGTAATTGTGTAACAAGCACTTACTTAATTTGAGAAGATTTTCAAATGAGGAGACTATTAGTTTATGCAACTTCAAAGTAACCAATTACCCAGATGAAGAGACAAGAGCTATAAAGTGGGGGAGTTTAACCATTACTCTGTTAAACCAGGTTATTGATCAAAGATACATTACTTGTTTAATTATAGGGCTCCAAGGAGATTAAAGTGTTCATTTGCCCAATATTGAAATACATTTTCAAATAATTATTTGTTTGCAGACAAAATACATATTAATATGTTCAAATAAATATTTGAGTGTGAACAAAATATTGAAATATTTGATATTAATAAATTTGATCTGAAATACAATATATTTGTCTCAGGTCGGCTGACTACTGGTTCATGTCAATACCAATCTAATTATGTCTGTTTTATCATGGTATGTCTTGTCATTGTGAGGACATAATTAAATTGGTATTGACTTATAAATATACATTTCAAGTAATGGAGACCCATGTAGTTCCCAAGTGCATAAACCATTTTTATAACACTATAATAATATGTAAGTTAACAAGACTCTTTTAAACAAAAACATACTGTAGACTTGGGTGAATTTAAAATCTGAGGTGAGAAATCTGGGTGTTATCTTTGATTCTGCTTTAAGTTTTGAGTCACTGTGACAGGATGGCTTGCAGTGGTGAGGTGTGGTGACGTACGGACCAGGAAGTAAGTGAACCAAAACAATGGATGGAAACTGAACGCAACGGTGTTCAGCTGAATTTATTAAATCAATAAACCAAAAGATTTAAACAAACAAAACACAAAACAAAAAGGCGCGTTGGCCAAACAAATAAACAGAAACAAGTATATTTACATATAGCAATTGTTTTTAACTGTTTTCTCTCTCCTCGCTCTCTCTGCTCCCAGTACTCTCCTCTGTACACTCCTCCTCGCAGCACGGACAGCTGCAGGTTCTTATACTCTGGCCGAGGGGTTAACTAGCTGTTAATTATATTATTACCCCTCGGCCACTGTCTGCACGAGTTTAGTAAGGATGCGTGACTGTCAGCTCGTTAAATAATCAGTAGCTGATCAGCCACGCATCCTCACAGGGTTTTAAATTATAAAAACAATAACAAATACGCGGCGCTCTTATCCGCGCCTCAAACAATAACACAAATAATAAAACAGTGCACAAATATATATATATATAGGGGCGGGACACTCCACCGCAGTCACATATTAAAAGGATTACAAATCTGTCTTGACAATATCAAAATATTATCAAAGTTAGATCATTTCTGTCATTCGCCCATGCTGAGAAAGTAGTCCATGCCTTTATTTCCTCTAGTGTTTTTATAATATTTGTAATTGTAAACTTGTGAACTTGTGTGAAGTGCTTTGAACATTGTGGCATGAAAGGCAATAATAATAATAATAATAATAATAATAATCATAATAATAATAATAATAATTATTATTATTATTATTATTATTATTATTATTATTATTATTACTACTACTATTATTATTATTATTATTATTATTATTATTATTATTATTATTATTATTATTATTACTACTATTATTATTATTATTATTATTATTATTATTATTATTATAGTGCCTACCAAAAAGTAGTATGTTGTAAAACCATTGCCCTAGAACAGTGGTTCTCAAACTTTTTGGACTGTGACCCCCTTCCTCTTGTCTGAGGTACTGTACAGCCTTGAACTTCGATTTATAGTTCCTTCATATAGACAATGACACGGTTTTCAAGCCAGTAGTCTGTGACACCTGCATGATGTGGGAAATCCAAGAAAACCCAGCACAGCTAAACCAAATGTATGTAAAGTGCTGCATGATCTAGGACTTGCTTAAACGAGTAAGTATGCTAGAAATGGAGCTGCAGGAAATGACAGAGCAGCAGGAGTGTGAGGAGCTGGCACACTCACAATTCCTGAAAGTCTGCACACCTAACAGACAGAAAGCCACCAGGGAGCTAGAAGAGGGTCTAAACAGCTGGGTTCAGGTAGGCAGAGGCAGGGGAAAAAAGAAATGTTGTCAAACACAACTGCCAGAAATCAATACATCAAACAAATTTGAGCCACTTCAAAATTTAGAAGATCATAACCAACATCAAGAGAACACAAGGAACAACATCCAGGACCCTATAGACAGTGCTGGCCAGGCAGCAAAAAAAGGGAGGTCATGATTGTTAGGGACTTCACATTGAGAAACACAGCAAGTTCAGTGCGCAGTCTGGAACCCCTTACTACAACAGTGTGCTGCCTTCCGGGAGCCTTTGTCAAGCACATCACTGAAAATGTGGACAGGCTCCTAGAATGAACAGGAGACGACCCGGTAGTAGTCGTCCATATCGGTACAAACAGCATTGGAATAGACAGATCAAAATACCTGCAAAACAAATTCAGAGCTAGGAAGGAAATTAAAAGAGAAGACGAAAACTGTGATTTTTTTCTGGGATACTGCCGGCACCTTGCAAAGGACAATATGGATAGCTGGAAATACATAATCAAAATGCATGGCTGAAATCGTGATGCACACAGGAAGGCTTGACCTCCCTTGAACATTGGACCACATTCTACAACAAGGACTATCTATATAGGCGGGACGGACTGCACTTAAATAAAAAGGGAACCAATCTACTCGGAGATAGGATCCTCGAGGAGGTTCAGAAGCATTTAATCTAGAAAGGAAGGGGGGAGAAATCAATTAAAAAACAGAAGGGAGACCACATCAAAACAAGGGCAACAACTCAGGTAAGACAGCCATTAAATGTATTTATCTAAATGATAGAAGTCTGTAGTGGAAATGACAAATGACTGCTTCCTAACACAATTTGTTAAGGCACCAACTAGAGGGGAAGCATGCCTTGATTTAGTCTTTTCAAATAACAAAGACAGAATAACTAAAACAGAGGTCAGAAAACCATTGGCAAACTCAGACCACAACATGGTCTCATTTGAAGTGCTTTTAAAACACCCAAAGTAATGACTAAAGCCAAAGTTTACAATTTTAGGAAGGCAAACTATGAAGACATGAAACAGAGACTAACAGAAGTAGATTGGAGTAAAATAGAGAAAACATCCACAGAAAAAGGAAGGCGCAAAACAATTACATCCCAAAAGTAGACCAATCTCATTCTAAACAAAATTGCCAAAATGGTTTAATAGATCAATTACAAAAAATATTCAGAGAAAAAAGGCACTTTACAGAGCGTTTAAAAGGGACCGAGAACAAAGTACACAGAAAGAGTACTTGGAACTGCAAACACAAGTCAAAAAGGAAGTTAGAAAGGCCAAGAGAGAGATAGAAATGAGCATTGCTAAGGGGGCTAAAGCCAATTCCAAAAAGTTTTTCCAATATTATAATAGCAAAAGAAAACATGCAAAGAGGAGGTAAAATGTCTAAGAGATACAAACGGCAAAATCATAGATGAAGAGAAAAAAAATAGCAAATATATTAAATTATTACTTTTCTTAAGTTTTTACAAAGAATACAGGCAACATGCCCCACATGTTGACCTGTTCCTATCCAGTTTTAAATGAATTTAGTATAACAGAGGCAGACGTGTTAAAGGGACTAGGAGCTCTTAAAATAAACAAATCCCCTGGGCGGGATGAGATCCTCCCAATAATACTCAAAGAAATGAAAGAAGTTATTTACAAACCGCTAACCAAGATTATGCAACAGTCTCTTGACACAGGGGTTGTACCGACAGACTGGAGAATCGCAAACGTAATACCAATCCACAAAAAGGGAGACAAAACCGAACCAGGTAACTATAGACCAATAAGCCTGACTTTAATAAGCCTATTATATGGAAATTTATGGAAACTATAAGATGCAAAATGGAAAATTACCTATATGGTAAGAGTATCCTGGGAGACAGTCAGCATGGTTTTAGGAAAGGGAGATCGTGTCTAACTAACCTGCTTGACTTTTTTGAGGATTCAACATCGACAGTGGATAACTGCAAAGCATACGACATGGTTTATTTAGATTTCCAGAAAGCTTTTGACAAAGTCGTGCATAAAAGATTGATTCTCAAACTGAACGCAGTAGGGATGCAGGGAAATACATGCACAAAGATTAGGGAGTGGTTAACATGTGGAAAACAGAAAGTACTGATTTGAGGACAAAACTCAAAATGGAGCGAGGTAACCAGTGGTATACCACACGGATCATTATTAGGTCCTCTGCTATTCCTAATCTACATTAATGATTTAGATTCTGGTATTGTAAGCAAACTTGTTAAATTTGCAGATGACACAAAAATAGGAGGTGTGGCAAACACTGCTGCAGCAGCAAAGGTCATTCAAAATGATCTAGACAGCATTCAGAACTGGGCAGCCACATGGCAAATTACATATAATAGAGAAGGTACTGCACGCAGGCAATAAAAATGTGCATTATAAATATCATATGGGAGATCCTGAAATTGAAGAAGGAATCTATGAAAAAGACCTAGGAGTTTATGTTGACTCAGAAATGTCTTCATCTAGGCAATGCGGGGAAGCTATAAAAAAGGCCAACAAGATGCTCGATTATATAGTGAAAAGTGTCAAATTTAAATCAAGGGAAGTAATGTTAAAACTTTACAATGCATTAGTAAGACCACTTTTAGAATATTGTGTTCAGTTCTGGTCACCTTGTTACAAAAAGGATATTGCTGCTCTGGAAAGAGTGCAAAGAGGAGCGACCAGAATTATTCCGGGTTTAAAAGGCATGTCATATGCAGACAGGCTAAAAGAATTGAATCTATTCAGTCTTGAACAAAGAAGACTATGCGGTGATCTGATTCAAGCATTCAAAATTCTAAAAGGTATTGACAATGTCAACCCAGGGGACTTTTTTGACCTGAAAAAAGAAACAAGGACCAGGGGTCAAAAATGGAGATTAGATAAAGGGACATTCAGAACAGAAAATAGGAGGCACTTTTTTACACAGAGAATTGTGAGGGTCTGGAACCAACTCCCCAGTAATGTTGTTGAAGCTGACACCCTAGAATCCTTCAAGAAGCTGCTTGATGAGGTTCTGGGATAAATAAGCTACTAACAACCAAACGAACAAGAAGGGCCGAATGGCCTCCTCTCATTTGTAAACTTTCTTATGTTCTTTTGTTCTTAATGTTTCAGAAGGAGGTGAGTGGAAAGCTATGTTAATAATCTACACAGCTTTGTTCATTTTTGTTAAAATATCTTAATACTTTCAGCCTTGCTCTGCTGAAGACCTGTTTTCACTGTATTTGTATTCTATTTAGTGATGTAAATACAGGGGTGTGACAGAGACCGAATTAATCTCCCTCCTGACCTGTGAGGGCGCTGTATAACAGGAACTGTGTGCCCCGTAATGTATGGTTTGGCAGTTCATTCCAGGGTCAGTCGGAAGCCGGCCATCCAGGTAGGGGGCGTAGTCACAATACCAGAAGTCATCGCCTTAATACGGTAGGCAATGTGTCAGTCATGGATTGGAGGATACCAAAGGGGGCTTGACTAAGGGTATTTTAGCGGATGTGACGATGCAATCTGTTCCTATGTTTTGGTTATGGAAAGACCTGTAAATGATGCGAATCTGAAAGTAACCGTGAGTGTTTTGTATTTGTGTTTGTTGTTAACTGTTTATTTGTAATTATTAGATGGCTAAGCAAACCGGGAGCTGTCGCTGTTAAGCCAGCATCCAACCCGGATTACAAACACTGAACCAGTCACACTTAACTGTGTATTCACCACCAGCATGGGAGCACCGTGAAAGGACGCAGAACTGTGCCTGTACATTGCCTCTGTGTATTATTATTTCGGGACTGAAACCCTGTATTGTTTGGCTGTGCAATTACACATTACTGTGTAGTTGCCAGCATTACTATTTAACAGTGCCAAACCGTGAAGACAAATTAAAGAAACTGTTTGGACCGTGAACACTGTTTGTTGTCATTGTTTGAGCACTGCATCACCTCTACACCTGCGCACTGCAAGCCACTTTGCCACAAGGGTTCAAAAATGAACCTCAAAAGGAAACACCAGCAGGATAGGTGTGCTCTTACCTGACATTGTCATGCCTCTGAATATAGATCTTGTGAAAAATCCTTTCAGGAGGTTTTAAAAAGTCTTCCTTCATCTCCATTGCCACATTTCTGGGCAGAAGGCTCATTAGAAGTCGCTCCTAAAGAAAAAAACAGGATTAAGATTCTCAGGTCTATACTGTTACTCACAGCTGTTGTGTTCCTGTGAATATACTGTGGTTTCAGAAACACATCAGCAACAATACCTAATACATCACTTCTAGTAATTATGAAGTGTGAAGTGTATTTTTTTCTAAAAAAAATGTATTTCATACAAATGTACACATTTTTACAGCAACATAAAACGTTTATTAAGGCTTGTTTCTAAAATGCATCGTCCGTCTGTCGAGATTTGATCTGTTGATCAAACTTTCTTGGTGCAGCATATGATTTAGACTGTATAGTACTTCAATGTACTGTAATGGCAACAACTAGAATATACATTAAGATTTAAACAATAATTGTACAATTACAAGTGTACAATAATTTGCTTACTTTTTCATCCCCTCCTTGGATTGGTTAATGAGCTTCTATGTGTTTTGTGTGACTTCGGTGTGTGTGTGTGTGTGTGTGTGTGTGTGTGTGTGTGTGTGTATGTGTGTGTTATTTTGTATTTACTTTAAACAACATATTATATTGTGTACTGAACAAGGCACTGGAAACCTACAACCTTAATGGGAAAGGGAATTAGCTAAATAACTCTTTAAGCTCTTTAGGATAATGCAGAACTATTGCAAAAAAGTTAAAATTTAAAATAAAACTAAAAGGCAGCGTCCACACTAGGAGCATTTTGTTCCAGTGAGTTGCAGTATTGCATTTTTTTTTTTAAATTACTTTTACAGTAGCTATCTTACAGTGTAGTTGTATCTCATTTTGTACACCATTGTCTCGGTAAGTAATATATTTAGTGAATGGGGAGAAAACATAAATCAGTTTATGAATATTCAAAAGAAAATGAATGCTTTGAAGTATACAAAAATCAAAAATAGCAGAAGTGGGTCAGATGAGGCAGAGGATGAATAGTGCTGCAAATACTGCTACATTGAGGTACATGTTCACCCTGACAGTAAAAGAACATACTGAAAAATAAGCAGCACATTAAACTGAAACAATGAAGTGAACTGAGAGACAATCAATCCATTTATGTGGCTTTTACACACACTTTAATAAAAAGAAAGCACATAATGACTGTGTTACTGACAGTGCTGTCTGTCCACTGCCTAAACCAACAATCTTAATTGTAAATATTTGACAGAAAATGGTGATTCTTTAGTTGGTAAACTTATATGCATTGATGGAAATGTCCAGTGTGATTTTTGACGCGTCTCCCCATGGCTTGCACCACCCAGTTCTGTCAATTTTCTTTTCTTTGTATGATTTCAAGGCGAATAAACGTGGCTTGTTTTGTGCTGATCTGCGATTGCCCAAATGTTCTCAAAGTCCAGCTAACTTGGGAAAATGTCGCTTCGACTTGCACAGATTCTGCTTTATCATACATGCTAGGGACATTGTTAATCAGAAACCAGAACAGCTACGCATCATATTCCACATGTAAAGTGTGTATACTGAGATTTTTCCACCCCCGATTTTTACCGATGTTTCAATTAAAAACAATTTCTTACCAATTTTATCCCTATTTTAATATATGTAAAATAAACTCCGAAAAATTCCTGGAAAATGTTTTTAAAGATGAAACTGAAAATACAGAACACTAGTTATATGTCATGAAAAATCCATCTAAGTAATTGCAACTATGCTCATTTCTATATAAGTACATCATACATAAAAAATGCACAAATGCTTAGGATCATGTGTAGTTCCCTTTCAATTCAAAGATGACCACCAAACAATACTTTTGGGATATGCCTGCCTTAGGTAGGTATTAGCTGAGCATTTTATGTCAGAGCTGCCGATAAGCCCCTCTGTGCACTGTCAAGTAGACCTCGCCTTCTCCTTTTTTTCTCTTACTAACTGAGCTCTCGCCCGCTGCGGCTTCGGCCTGTGTCTCTCCCCTGGTCATGCTGCACACTGACCAGGTGGCTGACTACACATGGTTAGGGTAGGCACCACTGCATTAGCTGCCCCTGTGCCGGTACCACAGTGCAGCTCAGCCGTCAGTACTTTGGTGCCTCGGTGTGCACGGTGCTTTCGATGCACGTGCCTGCCGCGGCTCCGGCATGTGTGTCTCCCCTGGTGCTTGCTGTGTGCTAACCAGGTGGTTGACTACATGCGGTTAGGGTAGGCACCACTGCATTAGCTGCCCCCCGGTGCTTCAGTACCTCTAGTCCTTGGTACGCAAGGTACTTCAGTGCGCATAGTGCCTCGGTGCTCGGTGCACACGATGCACTCGGTGCTTGGTGCATCCGGTGTGCACAGTACTCGGTGTGCATGGCGCTTTGGTGATTCAGCATGCATAGCACCTCTGTGCTGTCGTCCTCTGTGGCTTCGGACTGTGTGTCTCCCCTTGTACAATGTGAGCGCGCTGCAGCTCTCAATGTTTGTTCTGCACTGACGAAGGCCAGTGGCCGCAACATGTCTGCATGAGCATGAATTCTCTTGTTCTACAGTTTCTATAAAAAGGATTTTTTAATAATAAAGATACATGCTCAATAGCTGACATTTGGTGAGTGCTTGACGTTTGATTATTTATTTTTGTGTGCTGCACGCTGACCAGGTGAAAGACTACACGCGGTTAGGGTAGACATCACTGCATTAGCTGCCCCCCGGCGCTTTGGTGCCTCGGTGCTTGGTGCCCTCAGTGCCTTGATGCACTCTGCCTGTACACAGTGCTCCACTCTGCTGTAGGCTACGCGCTGCCCTGGTTGTGTGACTGCACACAGTCCAGGCTAGACACTCTCTCTCTCTCTCTCTCTCTCTCTCTCTCTCTCTCTCTCTCTCTCTCTCTCTCTCTCTCTCTCTCTCTCTCTCTCTCTCTCTCTCTCTCTCTCTCTCTCTCTCTCTCTCTCTCTCTCGAGTTTTCTGGAGTTCCCCTACAATTTATTGCTGGAACCCGGCTTGCCACTTCCCTGGAATCAGAGACTCTGCTTCTGTGAACTCAGCTATAAATGCTGCACAACTGCGCTACGTTTAATGTTTTTCTTTTCAACAGCAGACTGATTTTCTAACCTTGTAAACAAGCTGACTGTTTTGTGTTTTCCTCTTCTATTGCAGCTAAAAAGAAAGAAAAAAAAGAAAAAGAGACGTGTGACCCTCCACTGGGTCCCGGCTCTGCCGCACTCCGCTGTTGAGTTGACTGCTGGATTGTCTCAGCCTGCCCTCTCGGTGCGCTTAACTGTTGTTCTCCCATAACTCAATTGCTGTGTGTGTGAGCCTCTATTTTCTTTTCATATTACTGCCTTTGCAGTTAAAACTGTGCGCATCCCTGTACTGCTCTCCTGATTGCATACTGCAGCCACTCGAGCCTGTGTATCCACCCTGGTGTATGCTATGAGCTACCCTGGGTTGTGTTGACTTCACGTGGCCCTCAGTGCTTTAGTGCCCCAGCATGTCAATAACACCTGCACTCGGTGCCCCGATTCTTCGGTGCACCAATACTGTATTCTACCTCACTCAGTGTCCTCGGTGCTTCTGCACCCTTCATGCCTCAGTCCTGCACAATGTCCCCTGCTAGCACGGCTGAGCCGTGCATGGCGTTGGTAGCCCCTGGCCTGGCAGCAGACTCAAGCCCTTGCTCTGGCCCCAGCTCATCCAATAATGCTGGCCCCAGAGCTGACCCCACCTGCACCGGTGGTCACCCCGGATGTTACAGAACTGGATGTCAGCATTGCTGAGGAGGACCATGATGCGATTACGATCGCGGACTCATGGGAAGGTGGCTCTTTCCTTCAGAAACAGCCCCTACCTCCCCTGACCATACTTTTTGACCAGTGGTAGAGGAATTGCTGCAGCACTCTCACCAAGCACGCAAGACATCTCGGCAGGTATCCTCAATGCTCCCGTCCCATACTCTGGTATAGGAGGGAACGCGACGCTGGCATCCGCCGTCTTAGTATGGTGACTCGGACGGTTCCAATCCCCACTGCCCACCATAATGAAGTGAGGAACCGCCTCAGGCTTCAGTGGCAGCTAACAGTCGGGCCTACCAACAACGACAGGAGGGAGCTGGACGTGGGATTCCAACACAGCAGCGATCTCGGAGACAGTTGCACATAAATATGCTGGAGCTCCGAGCAGCACACTAACCAACGAATTGCCCAAAGTGCTTTGTACGCTTTCCAGCCGATACCGCTGCTCCCTGTCTTCCTCGAGAAGGTCAGAAGAGAAAAAGCGACAGTCCTCCTAATGGCCCCCAGATGGCCCAGGAGAATCTGGTTTTTGAACCTTTGCTCAGTCAGGCGCAAGGCACCCTCTGGCACTCAAAACCGGGCAGGCTACAGCAGCGCGTCTGGCCCCTGAACGGGACCGTCTGTCTGCCTTAGGGCTCTCAGATGCGGTCGTTAGTACACTGCAGAATGCTAGGGCTTCCTCCAAAAGAGCACTATATGCTTACAAGTGGAGGTATTTTCAAAACTGGTGTATGGCCAGAGGTCATGACCCCATCTACTGCCCTATGGCAATTATTTTACAGTTTCTGCGCTGAAAGTGTACCTGGCAGCTATATCTGCATGCCACGTCCCCATAGACTCAGTATCCCCGGGCGCCCATATTCCCCCTAGAAAGGACGTCCTCCCCAAGTGGAGTATGGACGTGGTATTGGAGGCTCTCACTAAGGCCCCGTTTGAGCCTATACATTCCATAGAGCTGAATATCTCGCCATGGAGACAGCCTTTTTATTGGCCATCACCTCCGCTAAGCGGGTCAGTGAGCTACAGGCTCTGTCTGTGCACAGTTCCTGTATGCGTGTTTGGGATAATGGAAACAGGCTATCGTTGCGCACGAACCCTGCATTCCTACCTAAAGTGATTACGGCTTTCCACTTGAACCAATCAGTGGAACTAGAGGCCTTCCACCCCCCTCCCTTTGATTCGGAGGAGGATAGCAAACTGAATTCCCTCTGCCCAGTGAGGGCATTGAGAGGTTATGTGGATAGGGTGAAAGCGCTGCGTCAGTTTGACCAGCTCTTCGTTTGCTATGGTGAAAGGACCCTGGGTCAAGCCCTCTCGAAGCAGCGACTGACCCACTGGATTGTAGACACAGTATCGATTACATACAATAATGCAGGCCTACCCCCACCTGAGAGGGTGGCCGCACACTCTACCAGAGGTGTGGCTGTGTCATGGGCTCTCTTTGGAGGTGCCTCATTGACAGACATTTGTACATACATTCACCAGGTTCTACCGACTTAATGTGGTAGATCTCTCTAAGCCTTCATTAGGCACAAGGGTCCTTGAGGTTGTATGTGCATACCACCAACACTAGTTGGCGATAGTGAGGCATCCCTCGTATGCTGTCCACTCATACTCCCTCACGACGGCTCTGGTATACTTTCCCAAAAGTATTGCTTGGTGGTCGTCTTACATACCGTATCCCTGGTTCCCGGAAGAGAGACAACCACCAAACCTTGAGGTTAGCATCACTTTCGCATTCGTGGGTTCGATGCAAAGAGGAAGTGAGCTCCGCGGAACAACTTCCCTCGGCAGGCGGGACCAAGGACATCACTCCATGGAAGGGCCTATCGGCAGCTTTGACATAAAATGCTCAGCTAATACCTACCTAAGGCAGGCATATCCCAAAAGTATTGGTTGGTGGTCGTCTTCTCTTTCAGGGAACCAGAGTTACGGTAAGTAACCTAACGTTTTGCATCTTAACATATGCTGCAATAAAAAAAGTGATTTAGGTTTATGCGACTCAGTGGGAGTGGAATGTTCTATCAGTGTAAATATCTTCAAATGCCAGTCATGTTATAGTTGTATTTTTTCCTGGACACAGGAATGCAACTTGCTGCTATTATGAAATTAAAAAGCTACTTTATAGGTCTACTATAAGTTTCTATTTGGGTGTTTTGGTAGCTACATCCTCCATTGTAATAAAAGAATGCTGATTTTTTTTTTTTTTAAATTAATAAATGTATAACGTATGTATAACCTCCAGGTAATTTGCAAGTGTAAAAGACACATTTAATAATCTAATTTATTTTAAAATGTGTATTATTTTTTGGTCAAGCTGTTGAAAGAGTCTAAATATCTGAAAATCCCTAATAAAAATAACGTTTCGTCTTTCTGACCAAAATTAGCTTGTAGACAGACTGTGCTGCTACCAGCGCAGGAGGTCCCGGTTCAAATCCCACCTCAGCCACTGACTCATTGTGTGACCCTGAGCAAGTCACTTAACCTCCTTGTGCTCCGTCTTTCAGGTGAGACGTAATTGTAAGTGACTCTGCAGCTGATGCATAGTTCACACACCCTAGTCTCTGTAAGTCGCCTTGGATAAAGGCGTCTGCTAAATAAACAAATAATAATAATAATAATATCTGATCTGTAGTGTACACTTTGCTTATTGTTAATTCAGCCTCATATTTGGAATATGTGTTTACATGGCTTCATATTCCTCTAGTATAGCCCATGTGCAGTATCATATTATATACTGAATAAAGTCCTTCATATTCTGAATATGCTATTTACCTTTCTGGAATACATATTCTAAATATTGAGATTTTGGATACTAGTGGCTACATAAGTGAACTAGGTGATTAATTGCTCTGATTCCTTCAGAAAAGTTGGAGTGGAAATCTGCATCACAAATGAAAAAGTTATTTGAGAGACAACCTATTAACACGAAAGTGTGTGATACTGTGGCAGGACAGCCGCAGAGGGAAGACACAGAGACAGAAAATGCAGTAAAACAAAAATATTTTAATTGACAAATAACACAAATAAACAGCCACGAGGGCCAAACAAAAGGTATAAACACTAAACAAAAGGTTTCAAAACAAAACACTGGAACAAAATAAATCAAATTAATCAACTATCTCTACAGACAACACTTACTCTGGGTCTCTTCAAACAAAAGCACTCCAAACCATGCTCCCAACAAAGGGTTTCAGCTGTCTTTTATGCTCTATGGCTGGAGCCCAATAAACTAATAATTAACAATTAAACACTTAAAGCTCCAGCCACATTCTCACATGTATTTTACAAGGAGGAATTTAACCCCCTCCCTGCCAATCCAAAACAAACAAGAATTATAATAAACATAATGAAAACAACAGTAAAAATAACAATAATAAACACAAATTATAAGGTTGAGCTGGCACCCCATCACACCCCCGCCCCCTTGTGCACAGCACACTTGGCTAACGGCGAGACCTGGCGAAAGGGGACCCAGGTGTATTGGATGGGGTGTCGGGAGCGCAGGCAGGCGACCAGTCGGCTGCAGCCCCAGGCAGAGGTGTGAGCCCAGGCGACAGTGCAGTGACGTCTGGGCAACCAGGGGGAGTGGAGCAGGAGACCAGGCGACCTCCTGTGCCTGGTGGTGCTGCGAACTGGGAGTCAGGCCCAGCGACCAAAGGTCCAGACATGGAGCCTGGGTGTCTGGGAGCCCAGGCCGAGGGATCCAACCTCCAGGTGCCGGGCTGTGGCACAGCGGTCGTGGAGGTGGTCTCCTCACCTCCCCCCCCCCCCCTTCTTCATGGCCGGCAGCTCCCCTTTGTGAGGCTCCGGCCACAGTACTTCCTGCTGCCATTCAGGACTGGCAGCGACCCCAGGAGAAGCAGGACCCTCGGGAGGCAATGGTGGCAGCGGACCCTCGGGAGGCGACGGCGACAGCGGACCCTTGGGAGGCAAATTCGGGAGGGGAGCCCCTGGCCATGGAGGCAGTAGCAGGAGCTCCACTTCTCCCTTGTACTCTGTAACTGGTGGCTCCCCAGGCAATGCAGAGCAGCAGGCAACCCTGGGCGAAGCAAGACCCTCGGCGACCCCAGCTGATGTGGAGCAGCAGGCAACCTCAGGCGATCGCGGGCAGCAGGCAACCCCAGGCGGCGAAGCAGCAGGCAACCCCAGGCGTCGCGGGCAGCAGGCAACCCCAGGCGATCGCGGGCAGCAGGCAACCCAGGCGTCGCGAAGCAGCAGGCAACCCAGGCGATCGCGGAGCAGCAGGCAACCCCAGGCGATCGCGGGCAGCAGGCAACCCCAGACGATCCAGACGTGGTATCCCTGAGCAGAGCGGCCGTGGCATCCTTGGGCGGTGCGAGGCAGGCATCCTTGGGCGGTGCAAGTCAGGCATCCTTGGGCGGTGCGAGGCAGGCATCCTTGGGCAGAGCGAGGCAGGCTTCCTTGGGCGGTGGGGCTGGCAACTTCAAGGCTTGCTCCTCCAACCCCAGCAACTCCCAAGAAGTCAACATCAAATGACCCCCAGGTGATCCAATACAGGAATCCCTGGGCAGTGCTGGTGTGGCATCCCCGGGCGGTGCAGGTAGTGCTTCCGGCTCCTCCGACAGCAGGGGAAAGGCTGCCGGCTCCTCCGACAGCAATGGAGGGCTGTCCTTCCATCCTTCCCTCCAGAAAAAACAGGGGGTTGAGCCTGTAACTCCTCCCCTTCCAGCTCTGGAGATGGCGGCTCCTCCTCTTCCCACTCTGGAGACTGCAGCGTTTGATCCTCCCCTTCTGGCTCTGTAGACGGCAGCTCCACCCCCTCTGGCTCGCAGGATGGCAGCTCCACCCACTCCGGTACCTGGAATGCTGGTATCTCTGCCATATCTTCAGCCAGGTAACAGAGCACCATGGCTGTAGTCTCATGGAGGGACGCTGGGTGGTGCTGTCTCTCCCAGGCCTCCCATTGCTCCCCATCTCGATACCACAGCACATTGATAGCCAGTGGGAGAGGTCCCCCTCCATGTCCATCAACCAATCCCAGATTTCTTGGGATGAGGGTGAACCCAGTGGCACTGGAGCTACCTGTGTTGTTGCTGATGCACGGGCTGGCACATAGGGACACCTGGCCCAGTTGTGCCCGTCCTCCTCGCAGCGACCACACCAGTTGGCCAGTGGCTCCTCTGGACATGCCCGTCAGCGGTGATCCTCCTTCCCGCACCAGGAGCACCATGGGAAAAAGTTGGCTGGGTCCTCCAGCTGTTGCTGTTGCAGCTTCTGCTGCTGCCGCTGCCTGCTCTTCTTGCCCATTTGCTTCTATTTTTTTTTCCAAAACAAAACAAAAAAAACTGCACTTCCGCTCTGAGTTTCCAGGGGGCGCTATCCCACTCTAACACCACTTGTGGCAGGATAGTCGCAGAGGGAAGACTCAGAGACAGAAAATGCAGTGAAACAAAAATATTTTAATTGACAAAAAACACAAATAAACAGGAACGAGGGCCAAACAAAAGGCATAAACACTTAAACAAAAGGTTTCAAAACAAAACACTGGAACAAAATAAATCAAATTAAACAAGTATCTCTACAGACAACACTTACTCTGGGTCTGGGTCTGGGTCTGTGTCTGTTCAAACAAAAGCACTCCAAACCACACTCCCAACAAAGGGTTTCAGGTGTCTTTAATGCTCTGTGGCTGGAGCCCAATTAACTAATAATTAACAATTAAACACAATGCTCCAGTCACATTCTCACATGTATTTTACAGGGAGGAATTTAACCCCCTCCCTGCCAATCCAAAACAAACAAGAATTATAATAAACATAATGAAAACAACAATAAAAATAACAATAATAAACACAAATTATAAGGGCGAGCTGGCACCCCATCACAGATACATACATATTTTGTCCAACCACTATATCAGTAAATATTTGTCTGGTTTTCACTGACCTGTTTCTCATTCTCGTCCTCCAGCCTCAGCCTCTCCTCTATGCAGTTTCTGGCCTGAAGAAAGGCTTTTCTCTGAGTTCTTTCTGTCAGAATCCTCACAAACACTCCAGACAGATTTACACTGGCAAAAAGGACAGCATTGGCTACAAGCTGTAAACAAAAAAAATGATACCAAGCTTTATATTAAATTTAATCACGGTTTATTTTAATTTAAATTAAATGTTAACAACTAGCTTTCTATCATCCTATCATTTTTTGTTAATGGTTAGTTAATTTCTAAGGATCTGTTCTTCTCACTTGCCCCCCCCAAATACATTTTAAAAGGCATTACTAGTTTTCAAATGACCAATTGCCCAATTTCAATTCAACATCAGCACTGTATCCTAATACTCACTCCCGTAGACTAGCTGTTTTTACAAAGAAGTGAATGATACTAAGCTACTGAACCTTGGTGATGAGAGTTTAACGTGTCTGGTCTCTAACTGCCCTTGTCTTGCGCCAGACCAGTCTCTGTGGTGTAATGAGGCACCCAACAGTTTTCTGTCCCCAGACCACTATGAGCGCAAAGGCTAATGCAACACAAACATACTTTTTAGTAGTTTATGAATAGGTTAAGGGAAGGGTGAAATTTGATAACACCAACTGAGAACTACCTGTGGCAAATGCAGTGATTCTGTATACAGGCCTTTCTATAATAAAGAACACATTTTAATGATCCATTAACACTTGTATGCTTTTGCTGCTAGATGGAGTAAAACGTCTTATCTGTAAAGCACATTTATAAGTGTGTTTCATCTTCCATAAAAAAATGTGTGGAATTATGTGGTCAATTATTAATAATGTGACTAGGCATAGAACCAAATAATGTCACGTTTGGATATAGAATTCTTACAATGTAATATATTACCCATACTGTAACTTGGAACATTTTTTGTTTTAACTGTATACATGTAAAATGTCTATTGGTAACAGCATCACTTTAGGGCTACAGTATATTGTTTTCATTGTAAGTAATGAATAGTGCATACCATTTCCCTATATTGTTGTTCCTGAATAACATTTCAAGTACAGTAAAAGTAAACAAATGTATGGTATGATTGACATGTTGTTGCCTGAAACTTATATCATGTTGTACAGTTTTCCTGGATTTTAAGATCCTACATATGATAACATCATTTTTATTGCCACAACACAAAATACATGAGATTTCAGGTTTTATAAGATTCTAAATCATTGCTTCATTGAAAGCCTTTGAAATGGGTCTATAAATATCCTTACTACTTATAATTTACAGTGCAAAAAATACAATGCTGATCTTGGTGTTCAACCAACAAAATATGTTTTTGGTAGATACAGTATCAGTAGGGTCTGTTCATATTGCATGTATATAGGCCTCTCCACTATTTACTATGCCATTGGTACATTTCATTTAGTTTCACCTCGTATTAAACAGTACATGGCAGATGATTTTGTTTTGTTAGAAGATTAGCCCTGTCTCATTGAAATGTCATAATCATAACACAGTAAGTAATTTGCACAGAAAAACATAAATCATAATGTGCCTTTCAGCTAAAATGTCTATATCAGGCAAATGATACTTTTCAGAGGGAAAATAGGTAACAATTAAAATCAATGAATGGAATTGGCGTTTTTACAGATGATCTAATTATCTAATTATCTAATGTCCTATTAAATTTAAATACAATAATAATTTGCAATTCTTATGTTCATGGACTTAACATTATTACAATTTGAAGCCTAATAGTATATTTCATTTACAGTCAGAATTGATCTTTCTTACAAAAATGCACATATCAGGTTTGCTCTTGCTTCTCTTTAATTTAAGCTTGTGTCAAAATAACCATTCACGCTTAATTTCTCATAAGATAGAGGGTTTGGAAAACATTAGAAACATTGTAAATGTCTCTTCTTACATTTCTATGCTGAAGGAATGAATGGGGTAATCATTGCGAGATGGTTAAGTATAATTCCAAAACAGAGCTGTAGAATGAATCAGCACACTTGTGGTATTACCCATAGTGACCCAACGACTTTGTTATGCCAGGCATTTGAAATGTTTTGTCCAGCCCCTGTATCTCTCCAAGTTATATTAACTGTTCTAATACTGTTCTTTTACCAGTGCAAACAGTCAACCTTTAAAAAAGAAAGCATTCAAAAAAATGAAAATAAAACCTTGGATATACGCAAGCTTATTAACCGTTAACATAGCCTACTGGAGTTTATTAAGCTGCTTATACTCATTAAAAAGAGGGTAAGATGGGTTGTAGACCTCTGTAAAAAAAAAAAAAAAAAAAACTTGTTTCCAGCAGGATGACCTTTCCAGGGGTAAAGCTTGTACCATTCACTTTCTATTCTGAACTGGTATTTTTAATGATGGGGGAACATCAATGAATCTTACTTTATAGTGCAGGTGTTGAATTTGTAAAATGTATGGTAATCCCGATTCTTAATTCAGATATTGGAGTTGAATGGTGGAGTTCCCTAATCAAGCTGTAGTATTTTTGACCAATCTACTTTGTTTTATGTAGCAATTTTGTTTCGTACCAAGATTATTAATGTGTATACACTAGCGTTAGTTTTAAGAAACAGTCAATATAATATTTGAATTTGGTTCAGTGCGTTAGAACCTTCTTATTTATAATTACAATTAACTTAAAAAGATAGCGTCTGTATTTTACAATAGCGTGTAACTAAGGGTTTAAGGTACATTATAATAATTTGATAGCAGACTGCTGAAGTCCACTTTTTGGGGACTCATTTTGATTTGCAGGTGATTTCTTAGTGGGGTTTTTTTTTGTGTTTTTTTATATCTTAAATTAATCCATGATCTAAGTTTTGCATTTAAATCTATAGTTTTTAAATACTAGAAAACGATCTTGCCACTACATTTCTTTCCACATCTGCTACTTTACAATGAGTTTTTAAATACTAGAAAACGATCTTGCCTTTACATTTCTTTTCACATCTGCTACTTTACAATGTATTTTACTTTATCTGTTCGATAAATTTGGAGGATACTGTGTTATTTATTGAAAATCTACACAAGTAAAACAGGAAAATAAAGCTAGTGTTTTTTCAAAAGCACATGCTTTGTGCGCCGCTGTCCTTCTGCTGGTGCTGAACGTACTTGTGTACCTAGGCGAGTTAAACCCTCGGTGTGTCTTCAATATAAACTCAAGCAATACATCAGTTGGAGTCACTTTATTATTTTCTAGGTCTTGACAATTAAAGAAACAAAAGAAAGCTTAAAGTCTCCTTATACTTTGTTGGTAATGTACATATAATGATAGCGGTACTTACTGTTCTCCACAGTCGCTGTCTTTTGGCAGTGATAGATGTTGCGGTGACAATGATATGAGATACAGATACCATAAGTCCAAATACTATGGCCAGTAAAGTCCGCACTGGCAGTAAGGAATAAGCGACAAATGTCATTAACATTAACTGCCACATCCCCTTCTCTGAGGAGGTCGGTGGCTCCAAACCATAAGCTCCGAGTGAAAATGGACAGCACAGGAAAGAAAAAGTAAAGCTGAAGAGCAAGGTCAGCTTGACGATTTGCTGCAGCTGGGTCACCTGCAAGTACTTGACATTGGTGACGATGAAAAGTGACACGAAAATAATGCAGTGAACTGGATGGGACCCTTTGGAAATAGTCAAGCTGGGGCCAGATATCAGTTCCACCAGGGCCAAAGTTGAAGTCATTATGATCAAAACGGCCAGTGCTTTTAGAGTCGAGGTCTGCTCCAATTTCAGGTTGTAATTCTGGAAAAGAGATTCCAGCTCTTTGCAATCAAACTCGTCCTCGCAGGCGATATCGTGTAAAGGGGATCTAAGGGGACAGTGGCCTTTCTTCCTCCTGGTTTTGACTTTCTGAAACGGAATTTCCTCCATGTCACTGCCATTCATAAACCGAAATCAATTCTCTTGCACACTTTGTCTGTGTGCCCCCCGCCCCCCTTTCATAAATGCTGCTTGGAGAGCAGGTGTTTAGATTAAAGCGCCCTAGATTTTAACGGCTTCAGTGAAGACAATGTTTTTCCTGCCAGAGCCACAAATATAGCATCCTGATGCGACCACCACCCACAGGTTGATTCTCTTTATCTGGGGAAAAAAGTAACCAACGAGGTGTACACGCTTTAGGAATCCTTGGGAATGAGCACAACAAGTAGATCACACGCAGTATCCCTAATTACACAGCCATAGAAATAGGGTAAAGATAGCAGAGCACAGTGGGATCCCATCCTATATCAGAGCATTTCACTGGGCTCAGAATGGATCACGCTTGCGCAATATAGGCTTGACAAACAAGGCACGTCTCACCAACTGAGCAGATTGAGAAGACAAAACAAAGATTTGACAACAGCCACACACATAGTAGCAAAATGCATTAACGCGGTGAATGTAAACGAAGTTAAAAAATACACATTTCATTTCATTCTGTCCAGCGCTGTCAGAAATAAACATTTCTTAAATGCTTGTTTCTTATTTTCTAGCTTGTTTATTTGTGTTTTCACCTCTAAAATCTGCATTTTTGAAAACCACAGTACTGTAAGTACTGAATGCATGTTGAATAGCGAATGTTGTATATTTTATAAACTATATGTTATATATTTGGTAGTATTTGAATAACCGATAACTTTCTTCTTATTAAATTAAAGGTATACAGCAGGATATGGTAAATATTGTACAGCGGTGCGGGACACACAAGCCATAGTTATAATAATACACCTCCGAAAATGAAGTCAATACATAATATAGTCTAGTGGGTGCTCCAATATTGCGGGTAATATACCGCAGCATTGTTGTTAAAGCCAAATGCATGGCGACTGCATTTACCTTAACATACATATGGTATTTTGCAAAAATCTAATTACATTTGCGATAGAAACAATAAATAATTTGTGCAGTAGCCCCACAGCAAAACATAGTTGTTAGGATTTTCGTTTGAGATGTAGCACTGCGGTATAGTGTAATGTCAAATGAGGTAGATACATCATTTTGTCAAATATAAAACCAAACCATGAGTACCTTTTTGGATTGCCAGAAGCTAAAGAAAATCATTACATATTTTCAAATACTTTAAACAATAGCAATACGAAATAAATTAACCTTCAAAGAAGATGACTTTGAGAAAACCAATATCTCCTCAGTATATTTGAGTCTCTTGAGTGCTTTTTGTCATGCAAATGAAATGACAGGTTTAGTCCTAATATATAAAGAGTGGCCGTTTTTAGCTCCACCACTGTTTAGATCAATATAATAGATCCCATTCCCTTTCTAAGGTAAAACCAGTTGTAACCAACTATTAAGTCTATTACAAGTTTTTTTTTTTTAATGCCTGTTGCAATGTTTCTTTAAAAAGTCTACAAGCTCTATACATGGTTTGACATACAAGGTAAAAAAAAATAAGGCTTATTAAATCTGTAACATTCTGGAGCTTTCAAACATGTTTAATTGTGTACTTGATCCCAAATTGAAATGTGACACGCTTATCCAAGCCCCACTTGCCCACCCTCCATTGGAATGGCTTGCTTGAGTACATGACAATGATATGTTTAAGAACAGGGCAGAGGGGTGATGGAATTAGACTTGTTTTTTCTATGGAATTTGTATAACACTTTGTATCCTGGTATGGGCATTAATGAGAAAATAAACTACAGTACATTTTATAATGGGCACAAAATATAATCGTCATAATTTTTGATGAGCAGAATAAATAATAATGCAGGATACAAACACTGCAGTTTTTTACAATATAGATTTCTTGACCTTGTATTTAATATCCCCCTGGGACCATTTGCATAAGTCTACTAATGCTATTTACTGTATGGCTCAATTGGAACTAAAAATAAACAGGCTGTTCAGCTTAGTAAAGCAACCTAATTCCTTCTTTCAGATCCACTGCATCGTTCCCGCCATCATACTTTTTTATTCAAGTTGTGTAAATCCTGGTTTGCAAGACAGATTGATTAGTATAGCTTTGACTATAAATACTGTGCCGATAAGGAATGGATATACTTTACAGAGTACTCAGTAATGGAAAGATCAAAATCTGAGGTAGACAATTTAGTTTTTTTTTGTTATCCTCTATAGCCAATATAGTAACTCTACATAGGTCTTCTGTGTACTATCAGTATACAGTTGTATCTTTAGGTGTCACACAACCCTGTGCACGGCACATGCTTATTGATGGCACAATAAAAACATGTATTTATATATTTAAGACCAAATGAAATGTACTTTTAGCTAAAGGGGTATTGGAAATACATCATGCCATACATCGAAACATAATGCATGTAGCTTGTTTTTATTACTCATTAATGATGTGTTATATAAAAATAAAAGTTTCTCCACATCTGCTGTTCATTAAATGTATTTTTTTATTTTCCTAAAATCCCATTACCTAGCTAAAAGTTAACTGAATTATTAGTTATATCCTATTATGTGTACAGTATCTATAACAAAAACATTGTCAATGTAAAAAAAGCTAGTTAGAAAAACGCAACAGCCGTTTAAAGTGGTAATATCAAACACAAAAGCCCAAGTTATGAGAAGCAATTGGGGCAACCTGGTCAAGCATCAAGCAAATAGGCACAATTGGAAAGGTGCTGGGGCCCAACATTCACACAATTGTTGCTTCTGACTTTGCTTCTTTTTTTCATCACTCCGCTTTATCGCTCCACTTTACATTGAAATGCTCATTCCCTTATCAGGTGGGTTGTAACCAGAATAAGGATGCTGAGACACATATGTGCCAAGGAAAGTGCTCAATACAGACTAAAGTGTTCTTGGTTATCCTTACAAGCACTACTACAGAGAGAAAGACAGACAGGGAATGGGAGAGGCGTCATCACAGGTGCAGACAAGTATGCTTTGGGAAGACACACGGACAACATGCAGGTAAGGCACAGGTTGATGAGGGCACACATGGACAGACATTTAGCCCATACATACAAGAATACCTCAAAGAGCATGAAGCTGTATATTTCCAACAATGAAGATGATGAACAAGACAATTATGGCAACGAGTGCAAGGGATAATGAGAATGCAAGGTAAGTGTATGGGAAGTGACAGTTGATGGGGCAGACATTGCAGATCCAGGGCTGGGGTGTTGGAGCCTTTTTTTGGTTGTTCATTGTCAATGTTTTTTTGTTGCAGATGTGACTTTTGAGCTGATAAGGGAATGGCCACAATGCCCTTGAAGTTGTACAAAGAGCATTTCAGTGTAAACTGGAGAGATGAAGAAAAAAATGCCATGTTAGAAGCAACAATTGTGTGAATGTTGGGCCCCAGCACCTTTCAAATTGTGCCTATTTGCTTGATGCTTGACAAGGTTGCCCCAATTGCTTCTCCTACCTTGGGCTTTTGTGTTTGATATCACCACTTTAAACGACTGTTACGTTTTTCTATCTTGTTTTTTTTTACATTGACAATGTGTTTTTGTTATAGATATAAGAGAAATGAGAAAAGATTTGAAAGTAAAATAATGGTAGAAGGGACTATTGGACAGTATTGAAAGTGTTAACATTGTATTCTTATAGTTGCATCAGTGGTGAAAACAATATGTCTATTTTGGTAGTATTGATATATTGATATTTACATAGGTACAAAACTACAATATTATGAATGGTCAAAAAGGTAAATATACATGTCAGTGCTAAAGGGTAGTATATTAACACATTTTAATGCTGGAAAAAAAACATTATTCGCCTTGATATAGTGGTGTTATTAACTTAGGCTAATGTAAGGCATTTGTAAAGCATTAGATCTCTTTATGAAAGGCCATATACATGTCCTTTGCATTTATTGGCCATGGTTTGACTTCAATAAGTGCATCATTTGCATGCACTCATTTTCCAGTAGCAACCACAGCAAGAACAGACACATAGTGTCTTGAAGTAACACCTTGTCCTTGGTGTGTGATAATGGAAGCTAATTGGTAATTCCTGTTGTCCACAGTAATTGTGCTCTTCTGCACAGCAGTAAACCTAGGATTGTGTCACTTTGTAACGGCCCCGTCTGGTTTGGTTTCCCAAAGCATAAGTTGGACTGCAATCATTCTTCCTGCTGATTGAATAAATTCATGTTTCACAATTGGAGAAGTGTTGCATTGCCTACATTTGCTACCAGGAATCATTGTCCATTTGTCATTTCTATAAATTATTTCTTCCAAACACATGGAATCTGTACCAGCAGGTACATATAGAGGATAAACATGCAACACCTCTCGGTTTGATGACCAGTAGTTACATCTAGTACTGTACATAGAATGTCATGACTTATTGTGACTAAAACCATGCAAGATACTTCAGGACAAATTTCAGATAATTTGGTGAGAAACTGCAACATCTTGCTGCTCACCTCTATTGAAAGGTTCTCCTAAGAAGTGACAAATATCCACAGTAGTTAGAGACGCAGTGGATGGCAAGTGATCCTATTTGTGAACAAAGCTCCTGATAGCCTCTTGTTGACTGTGTTTTAATGAATCCTTCAGAGGTTGCAAGTGAAGAAGGCACTGCAATGTTGCATTTGCATAGCATGAGGTGAAATTCGGGTTGCTCAAGCCTCTGAATGGATGTGTAACTGCAAGTGTTCTCTTAGAAGATTGAGGCTTTTGCCTTTCCTGAATATTAATGATGGTGCGGTGAATGAAATGAAATAGTATTTAGGGTTTTTTTTCACATTTGATGTAAGAAAGTTTCAGACTTTTGATACTGGTACAGATGGTAATTCTAAGTGATTTAGTTTTGCCGCTGCAATATGGTGAAAACAGCAAAACTCTTGGAGCTGTATAGAGACACTCAGTAGTTTCAAACAAGTTTTTCTAACTTGTACGAGGAACTACCGTTCCTCTCAATATCAAATTACACATTTTGGGGAAATTGGTTTGATCAATGGCTAACAATATCAGCATTACTTTCTTGGTTTTGTTTTGTTTTCATTATTTTAAAATAATCATCTACACCATTTCTCCTGAAATCCGCTTTTACTTGATGGATAAAGGGACCCATGTAGTCTTGAGAGCTTATATATTTTACACTTCAGTCTTTTCTCCTTTTTTGGACCAATATGGTTACCTTGCCAAGTTGCTATTTTAAGTACATTTTTCACTGAAGATCATTTGTGATGAACTAATTAAGCTTTACAATTCAAAAACCTTTCTTTAATACTTTATAGTCTCAAAAATAGAAAAATTGTATAGGGGTACACACAGCTATTCCAAATGTTTTCATCACCCTATAGAATTAACTAATTTTGCTTCATAAAGTTGAATGAAACCTGCTGAATAATGTTATTTTAACATATTGAAGTACATACCGCTTTGTAGTTTTCCATATACTTAACGAAAAACTGACAAAAATTGAAAAGTGTGACATTTCAAAATCTAACATGAAATACTTTACAACTACTATGACTTCCAGTAGACTTTTTAATATCATTTTGTAGTTTTTTTGATTACCTGATGTTACAGAGTATGTAGCAGGGTTACGAAAAGACTACAACTGTTTAAATAATGCACCTGTAATTTTTTTTCATTGTTAACATCCTAACAACTTTTTACACGTATAACTTTAAAGCCTGTTTCAAAGCTCTTTTCAAAATGTCTGAAAAAGCATTGAAACGACTTTAAAATTATAAGTATAAAAAGTTGACAGGATGAAAAGAAAAATGACAGGTACGGTACGTTATTTAAACAGTTGTAGCAACGATGGGGACGATATAACATTATATTTTTCGGAACCCCGCTACTTACTCTTTAAATAAAATATCCAAATATTGTTGTGGCAGGATGGCTTGCAGTGGTGAGGTGTGGTAACGTCACGGGCCAGGAAGTAACAGAACCAAAACCGTGGATGGGTGGGTGAAGCTGAATGCTACGGCGTTCAGCTGATTTTATTAAATAATTAAACACAAGCAAAAGATTTAAACAAACAACAAAATAAAACAAAAAGGCACGTTGGCCAAACAAATAATCAAACAAATAAGCCGGCTGGTTTTTACTCTATCTCTCTCCTCGCTCTCTCCGCTCCCCGTACTCTCCTCTGTACACTCAACCCCGCAGCACGGACAGCTGCAGGTTCTTATACTCTGGCCGAGGGGTTAACTAGCTGTTAATTATCTTATTACCCCTCGGCCACAGTCTGCACGAGTTTAATAAGGATGCGTGACTGTCAGCTTGTTAAATAATCAGTAGCTGATCAGCCACGCATCCTCACAGGGTTTTAAATTATAAAAACAATAACAAATACGCGGCGCTCTTATCCGCGCTGCAAACAATAATACAAAAACAGTGCACATATAAATATAGGGGCGGGACACTCCGCCACACATGCCCCCCCTTGTGTGCAGCACACATGGCCTTTTCGGCCACCTCCCCCCTTAGACCCTAAAGTCCCGGCTAGCAGTCCCGGCCCAGGAACAGGGGAAGCAAGGTGTCTCCAGGGGCGGCCACGGCGGGATGTCCTCCTCCCACCCCAACAACTGTAGCACCCCAGTGGAGCACGCACAGGCCAGCTCCTCCAGCCAAGGAAATTTTGGGGGTGGTCTCCAGACCTGCCCCCCCTTCTACATGGCCGGCAGCTCCCCTCCATGGGGCTCCGGCCACCCTTTCTCCTGCAGCGAAATTCCTTGGGGGGAGCTGGTCTCCTGACCCCCCTTCTTCATGGCGGCAGCTCCCCTCCGAGGGGCTCCAGCCACAGTATTTCCTGCCGGAAAGTGCGGCTGGGGAGCTGGTCTCCTGACCTCCCCTTTCTTACGTGGCGGCAGCTCCCCTTCATGGGGCTTCAGCCACAGTATTTCCTGCCGCGAAAGTGCGGCTGGGGGAGCTGGTCTCCTGACCTCCCCCCCATTTTCCGTGGCCGGCAGCTCCCCTTCATGGGGCTCCAGCCACAGTATTTCCTGCCGCATGGCAGGACTGGTAGCGACCCCAGGCAAAACAGGACCCTCAGGAGGCGACGGCAGCAGCTGCGGACCCTCGGCAGGCGACGGCAGCAGCAGCGGACCCTCGGGAGGCAACGGCAGTGGACCCTCGGGAGGCGACGGCAGCAGCAGCGGACCCTCGGGAGGCGACGGCAGCAGCAGCGGACCCTTGGGAGGCGAACTCGGGAGGGGAGCCCCTGGCCATGGAGGCGGCAGCGGGAGCTCCACTTCTCCCTCGTACCCTGTAACTGGTGGCTCTCCAGGCGATGCGGAGCAACAGGCAGCCCAGGCGTCGCGGACCAACAGGCAGCCCGAGGCGTCGCGGAGCAACAGGCAGCCCGGGCGTGCGGAGCAACAGGCAGCCCAGGCGATGCGGAGCGACAGGCAGCCCTGGGCGGTGCGAAGCAGGCATCCTTGGGTGGTGCGAAGCAGGCATCCTTGGGCGGTGCGAAGCAGGCATTCTTGGGCGGTGCGAGGAAGGCATCCTTGGGCGGTGCGAGGCAGGCATCCTTGGGCGGTGCGAGGCAGGCATCCTTGGGCGGTGCGAGGCAGGGCAGTAGCAATCCTTCCCATGACGGTGGATGTGGAACCAGCAGGCATTCACCCTCTGCTGGTGGAGGTGGAGATGGAACCAGCAGGTATTCACCCTCTGCTGGTGGAGGTGGGAGAGGCAAGCAGTCCTCCCACGGCGGTTGAGGCGGAACCAGCAGGCATTCACCCTCTGCTGGTGGAGGTGGGAGAGGCAAGCAGTCCTCCCACGGCGCTTGAGGCGGAACCAGCAGGTATTCACCCTCTGCTGGTGGAGGTGGGAGGGGCAAGCAATCCTCCCACGGCGGTTGAGGCGGAACCAGCAGGCATTCACCCTCTGCTGGTGGAGGTGGCGGAGGCAGAGGTAGCTCCTGCTGCTCTGCTCCTGGCGGTGGAGGTGGCAGAGACAGAGGCAGCTCCTGCTGCTCTGTTCCTGCTGGTGGAAGCGGTGGAGGTGGGGACAGCATGTAGCCTCCTCCTGTTGCAGGGAACCGGTGCTTCTCCTTCTCCTCCTCTTCCTGGAGAATGGGGCAGTTGACCACAAAGTGGCCCCACTCCCCACAGGCAGTGCACCAGTTCACGGCCTCAAGTGCGCTGAGATATGCTTCCCAGCTGCCCTTCGGTCGTCCCTCCTCCTCCTCTCCAGGGTGGGGGCAGTTGACGACAGAGTGACCCCCCTTCCCATAGGAAGGGCACCAACTTGAGGCCTCAACCAGGCAAAGGTAGCCATCCCAGCGTCCACTCTTGAGCTTCCCTCTCTTGGGCTCTTGACGCTTGGGCTGTACCTTCATGGGCGCGGGATGCACGGGCTCCCCCCCTCTGGGCGCTGGATGCACGCGCTCCCCCCCTCTGGGCGCTGGATGCACGTGCTCCACCCCTCTGGGCTGGATGCTCGGCTCCCCCTTCTGGGTGCTGGATGTTCGCACTCCCCCCTTCTGGGCGCTGGATGCTCGCGCTCCCCCCTTCTGGGTGCTGGATGCTCGCGCTCCCCCCTTCCGGGCGCTGGAGCCTGTTTCTTCGCCTTCTTGGCACCGCCCCTCCTTCCCTTCTTCGGGACCAGCAGTTCCACCTCCTGCCATGGAGGGGGTTGGTCAGGTGCTTTGTACCCAACGTTGCCGATGGCAAAGCACCACTCCTCCCCTTTGAGGCAGGTGAGGCAGGTTTCCTGATCCACCTGTGGTGATGGTATGGCCTTCAGATGGATCCACTCCTCCGCAGTCTCCACCTCACCTCGATCAAAGGCCTGCACAAAGAGGGGGTCTTCAGGCAGGCGAGGCACCATGAAGCCCCTCCTTCCTTCAACTCCCTCTGACGATCATGCCACCTCTTCATGTACGCATCCACTTTATCCATTTTTTTTTTTCCAAACACAAAACACTTTTCAAAAAAAACCCCCCAAAAAAACCCATCCTTTTCTTTCCTGGTACGGCTCTTGGAGGCGTTGTTTGTCCCACGCAGGACACCATATGTGGCAGGATGGCTTGCAGTGGTGAGGTGTGGTGACGTCACGGACCAAGAAGTAACAGAATCAAAACAGTGGATGGGTGGGTGAAGCTGAATGCTACGGCGTTCAGCTGATTTTATTAAATAATTAAACACAAACAAAAGATTTAAACAAACAACAAAATAAAACAAAAAGGCGTGTTGGCCAAACAAATAATCAAACAAATAAGCCGGCTGGTTTTTTCTCTCTCCATTGCTCTCTCCGCTCCCCGTACTCTCCTCTGTACACTCAACCCCGCAGCACGGACAGCTGCAGGTTCTTATACTCTGGCCGAGGGGTTAACTAGCTGTTAATTATCTTATTACCCCTCGGCCACAGTCTGCACGGGTTCAGTAAGGATGCGTGACTGTCAGCTAGTTAAATAATCAGTAGCTGATCAGCCACGCATCCTCACAGGGTTTTAAATTATAAAAACAATAACAAATACACGGCGCTCTTATTCGCGCCGCAAACAATAATACAAAAACAGTGCACATATAAATATAGGGGCAGGACACTCCGCCACAATTATCAAAGTAACAATTAAAAATATATCAAAGTAACAAATCATATAGATTAGTACAATTTTATATGACTAGGTAGAGGTGTCAATACAATGTACTGACACCCTATAGGTGTAGTCACTTTAAAGCAAACAAACAGCTGTAACACAGTAAAAAATGAGGTTAGGAAATGTCTTTACAGCAACTTTTAAGGAATGAATTGCTGCTGAAACAACAAAGCCATGGAAATATTTGAATTAAATGGAAAAGGTCATTAACTAAGTTGATCAAGAACCAGAATGTATGGGAAGGTTGTCAATTAGTTTGGTATCAAATGATCTCAGAGTATCCACCCTTGCATATATATGTTGTATTGAGAATAATACTGCATTTTGTTTGAATTTAGTGAAGAGTGCACAGTAATATATCGTTCATATAAAATGTTCTGTCAACATTGCTCAACATAACATTTTTTTTATTTTCATGAACATGACATTCCTCAACAAAACTTCTTCAGTGTATCAGATTATAGGACAGGGTGACATATTTATACTTGAGATAATGAAGGCTATATCTTTCAAACCACTAATACAAATTTGATAAAACTTTGTATAAATATGTGAAAAGACAAGAATTAGAATATAAAACATTAGCAACATGTTCATAGTTTCTGGAGAATCACTCTTTATAGCTTACTGTAGTAGAAGCCTAACACATACATTTTGTTTTTTCTACCCCATTGAATTATACCTAACTACTGTTGACATGTTTTTGACTTTTGACACAGCATACACCATGCTTAATAGTTTATGTGTCAAAATAATGTTTCAATTGAAAGTGCATTTTCTAGTGTAATTACCTAAGCTGTAAAAGGTCATCTGCAGCTCCATTGGTACATGGAGAAGTATATGCCTTTAGACAGGTTACTAACCAAACAATGTCTAGTCTAACACAATGAAATGTTTCCAGAGAAACACTTAATTTATTTGACTTTAATCTAATGGTGACCATGATACGGATGTGATACAGCCATATAAAAAATAAACTGATCAGATATTTTGTATCAGATGGAAATGACGCTACATACAAAATTGGCTAGTTTTAGTTGAATCAGAAAAAAAGTACTGTTTATTGATATGATTAAGATACAATCAGGAAATAAGTTAGTCAGTAGTGCTTTTCCGCCAGGCCAGTCTAGGTACTTTTTTGTTAACCATTGCAATAAGCAGCTGAATGCTGCCTAAAAATATATGGGTGCCATCTCAATAACAAGTTGATTTTCACCCACTTGTTTATCTTATCTTTTTTTTTTACCAAGCTAGTTAGGATAGCAGCACTGAACTATGAATTTTAGAAGCTCAGGGTTGGGTGCCAACTCTTGTGCTTGGAAACAATAAGTACATTCCTATTGTTTTATACATTCAGAGGTCCGGGAACCTTCTGTCCATTTCAGGAGGTAAGTCTTTACTGGGTGGAAAATAATCATCACAGAGAACAAAGTAAGTGAATCAGAACTGGAGCTCTGGCTGCCAGAAACGTAACCCAAAATTAACTCAATTTACAGAATATGAATATGTTTGTTCAGTTGCTCGATCCTATAGACTAGAAAGAGAGAGTGAGAAACAGAAATATACTGTATCCTCGCCTTCAAATTACCACATTTAGATTAAATTCTAATGATAATGATAAAGGAACTGGGGCCCAATCCACATAATTTAAAGTGCAGGTTTAATTAGTAAAAATGGTCAATCTCTAAGGCCACCAAAAGGTCAATGATCATCATATTATCACTGATTTATACCTTCCAATTGAATTACAATTTCGATGTTTTTATTGTGCCCACTGACTTCATGGTGGTATAAATCTTATATACTCCAAATCAGTTATTGTCAAGGAGTGCCATGTTGCATGAGTGTGAAGAATAACCATGAAGTTTTCTTTTTATACCATGTATGTGTATTTTCTATTTGTTTTATTTCAGCTTCATTTTAAATTTTAAAGATTAGCAGTCTAATTTCATGCTTGGAGGAGGCTGAGTAATAAGCTGTGATATCACAGTGCTGAGCCCTGCTGAAACATAATAGAGAACCATATTGAATAAACACGGGATAGTCTCTTTCTTCATGATTTTATATATTTTTATTGTCTGAGATCCACAGATTAGCAAGAAGATTATTTATGTAATTTACGTATTTTTTTTTCTTCTTTTCAGCATCTGTGACATGTTCGTATTTTTTCAATTTACATTTTTAACACACTATTTTGGACAACGTTGCCTAATTTAGGCTGTATAGTGTGAAGCTCAAGTATATTTAAGATAAGTAAATGTATACTGATATCAATAATATGTATTGTTATGTTGTTTTTAAAATGTGCTTTTCGAGAAAAAAAAAATCAAAACCTAGGCAAGAACCTTTTTTTTCTAATTGATTTATTTTTTAAACAAAATAATATTTATAGAGCTATTAACAAAACTTTTTAGGTCAACAACATATACTGTACCGGTTACCAGACAGTTGATCCATTGCAATTTGTTATATTACTAATAATGAGCTGTTTGCATACTTGAATGGATAGTGTTTAGTTATCCTGTCTAATTGCCACAGTTAAAAGTGTTGTGTGCTTGGCCCTTTTCCAAGTTTGAAGTGAAAACATCAAGGGGTTATTATTACATGAAAGCTCATTCTGCTTAGCTAAAAAAAAAAAAAAAAAAAAACGTATAGACTACAACATGGGCTTGTTATAGAGGCAGGAGAGTTTTTTATACAGTCTTACCTGTTACCCAAGATTTTATTTCTTCTTCTGACCGTCATTATTCAGGGAATTAGATATGCAGATTGCTCTTTTGACTTGATCAGTAATTTTTAGAATCCTTTTCTTTTATAAGGCAGAACACTTATTGGAAATCTATCTATACTATGATTGGTTGATGTACTTTAGTGTGTAAATATACTAATACCCATAATTGGGAATAATCGCATAATCAGGAATAATTTAGTAGTTTCAAACTCACAAATTTTTGCCATCTTAAACTCCAGTTCTCAAGTGTGGTGTTTAACCTCAGAGTAATCCAGTTAATAATGGCATTACACCTGTCACACACCACCCTCCTCAGAGTGGCACCGTAGTGACACTCGGAATCACCCTGCCCCCCTCCTCTCAAAAAAAAAATCACCATTGGCATGCTGCCTACCTGGTCGATGTTTGACCTGAAAAGAAAATGGTTTCACGGCAAGATAGCAGTGCATCACTGTGGCATTGGTGCCTTTCATAGTGTTTGTCCACCTGAGGAGGGCATGGTCTGTAACCAGGGTGAAAGGTTGTCCCAGGAGGTAGTATCAAAGAGAATCAGTTCAGGCACAGCTGCATAAAACAGGCAGGAACCTCTCAGTCTAGGTTGGGTTGTTCAGAGGAGGAACGTAAGTAAAAAAGATCTAACTTAAAAGAAATATAAACAATTGCTACTCATGCTGGATTTGGACCAGCATGATACTTGTTTTGGCCAACGTGTCATTTTCTTTTGGAAAGTGTTTGTTTTCTGTTTAAATCTTTTATTTGTATTTAATAAATACGCGTATCAGCACTTCATACCCGTAGTACTGAGTCTGTCTGTTTCCTGGTCTGACATCACCACCAAGCCATCCGTGTGACAGCCCCGCTTTCCTTATAGATGCCAAGATCGCTGTCAGCCTTTGCAGGTCCACCTCCCATGTGGAGCTATTGATGATTACATCATTATTATTATTATTATTATTTATTTCTTAGCAGATGCCCTTATGCCCTTACCCATTTCAAGAATCACAGTACAAGTATTAATACAATTAAGAGCAAGATAAAATACAATGACTTCAGTTCTAGTAAGCACAAGTATATGACAAAATACGATTCAATATCGGAGCAGATAACAGTGTCAGTGATAGTTACATCAGGATACAATTAAATGCAAAATACTACAGATTGAATAACACTTGTGGCAGATTACAGTACAGTACTCTGTAAGGTAAAGGATTAAATGCGAGTGGTGATCGGGAGCCAGTGGAGTGAGTGGAGCAGTGGAGTTGCGTGGGAGAAGCGAGGCAGAGAGGACATCAGGTGAGCAGCGGAGTTCTTGGATGAGCTGGAGCGGACGGGTGGTGGACGTAGGGAGGCCAGTCAGGAGGGAGTTGCAGTAGTCTAGGCGGGAGAGTACCAGGGCCTGGACAATGAGGTGGGTGGGGTAGTTGGTGAGGAAGGGTTGGATTCTTCGTATGTTGCTCAGTAAGAATCGGCAGGTGCGTGCCAGAGTGGAGATGTGCTGGGAATACGAGAGGCAGGGGTTCAGGGTGACTCTGATGTTCTTAGCTGAGGAGGAGGGAGAGAGTGTGGTAGATTCCAGAGGAATGGAGATAGAGAGATCAGAGGAAGAGAAGGAGGAGGAGGGAAAGAAAAGGAGGTCAGATTTAGAGAGGTTAAGTTTGAGGTGATGCGAGTGCATCCAGGAGGAGATAGCAGACAGATAGGTAGAGATACGGGAGGGGATGGTGGAGTCAGAGGGGGAGGAGAGGAAAATCTGAGCATCATCAGCATAGAAATAGTATGAGAGACCATAGGATGCGATGAGGGGGCCCATGGAGCTGGTGTAGAGAGAGAACAAGAGAGAACCCAAAATTGACCCTTGGGGGACTCCTGTTGAGAGAGGGCGAGGTGTGGAAGTTGCTCCACGCCAGGTTACCTGGTAAGTGCGGATGGAGAGGTAGGAGGAAAACTAGGCCAGAGCAGTGCCAGAGATTCCCAGGTCAGCGAGAGAGGACAGTAGAATAGGGTGATCGACAGTGTCAAAGGCAGCAGAGAGGTCGAGGAGAATTAGGACAGAGGAGAGAGAGGCAGCTCGGGCAGAGTTTAGTGAGTTAGTGACAGACAGGAGGGTGGTTTCAGTGGAGTGAGCAGAGCGGAAGCCAGATTGGAGAGGGTCGAGCAGAGAGTGGTTGGACAGGAAAGCAGAGAGCTGGCGGTGTACTGCCTGCTCAAGGATTTTGGAGAGGAAGGGTGAGAGGGAGACAGGACGGTAGCTCTGGAGGGAGGTGGGGTCGAGGGTAGGTTTTTTGAGGAGGGGAGTGATAGATGCTTATTTGAAGGCAGAGGGAAAGAGAACAGAAAGGAGAGAGTTGTTGAGAAGGGAGGAGATGAAGGGAAGTAGAGCAGGAGCAGCAGCTTGAAAGAGGTGAGTGGGGAGGGGTTCCAGGGCACACGTGGTGGGTTTGTGGCCCAGGAGCAGGGAGGAGAGATCAGAGTCTGAGAGGAGAGAGAAGGTGGGTGAGTTAGTAGGGGACGCAGTGGGTGTAGTAGGGGTTGGAGCAGGAGGGGTGGGGGGAGGGAGAGTTGTTAAAGAGCTTGCGGATATCTGAGATTTTAGAAGAGAAGAAAGAGGCAAAGTCATCAGAGGAGATAGAGGAGGGAGGAGGAGGGGGAGGGTTTAGGAGGGAGGAGAAGGTAGAGAATAGTTTACGTGGGTTGATAGTGAAGGCTTGGATTACAGATTGGAAATAAGAACATTTAGCAGAGGAGAGAGTAGAGGAGAAGGTGGAGAGGAGAGAGCGGTAGAGGTCTAGGGCAGCAGGGAGTTTGGTTCTCTTCCATTTCTTTTCAGCAGATCACAGTGTGATTCTTGCTGAGCGGAGCACAGAGGAGAGCCAGGGTTGGGGAGGGGAGGGGACAGAGGGAGTCGAGGGAGGAGGTGAGGGAGGAGAAGATGGTGGCAGTAGCAGAGTCTACAGAGAGTTGGGAGAAGGAGTCGATAGGAGGGAGGTGAGAGAGAGACCGGTGGAGGCAAGGACAGAGGGGGAGAGAGAGTGGAGGTTACGGTGAGCGGTGACAGTGGGGTTAGGAGGAGCAGGGAGAGATGGGAGAGACAGAGAAAAATAGATGAAATAGTGATCAGAGAGGTCCAGGGGGGTGACAGAGAGGGTGGAGGGGCAACAGGCCCTGGAGAAGGTGAGGTCCAGTTGACGGCCAGCTTTGTGGGTAGGAGGGGATGGAGAGAGACAGAAGTCGAAGGAGTGAAGGAGAGGGAGGAATCCAGCAGAGTGGCTGGGGTTGGAGAGATGGATATTGAAATCACCTAATAGGACAGTTGGGTAGACAGAGAGGGGAGGGAGGAGAGTAGATAGTCAAGTTCATCGAGAAAGTGATCCAGGGGGGACGGTACAGTACAATTAGCAGGAGTTGACAGGGAGAGGTTAGTTGGATAGCATGAAATTCAAAGGTGTTAACAGAGAGTGAGGAGAGGTCGGAGGGGACAGAAAAGAGTAAGGAGGGAGAGAGGAGAAGACCAGTCCCACCTCCCCGTCCAGTGAGACGTGGAGTATGGGACAGGACGTAGAGAGAGGACAGGCCGGCAGGAGTTACAGTGTTATCAAGGGACAGCCAGGTTTCAGTGAGAGCTAGGAAATCGAGAGAGAGGTGGGAGGCAAAGGCAAAGATTAAATCAGCTTTGTTAGCAGAAGAGTGACAGTTCTAGAGTGCACCAGAGAGTGTGAGGGGTGAGAGGGGGTGAGAGGCAGAGGGATGAGGTTAGAGGGGTTGGAGGAGCAGCGGCGGAGAGAGGAAAGAGGACAAGAGCAAGAGGACAGAATGACAGGGATGTGAGAGACCATCATAGTAGGACAGGTGAGACAAATAGGCACAGTGGGAGCAGGAGCGGTGGGGGGGGGGAGGGTAGAGACCTGGCTAGTAGATGGCGTCTTGCAGAGAGCTGCTACGTTCAGATCTTTTCCAACAGGCCTCCCACAGCTAGACTCCCGGCTCTTTTGTTGTGAGGCTTTTCAGTGTGCTGGCGCACAAATAGCCTAACTGACTAATATAACAACTAGGTGGATAAATGCTGTGTGTAAACCAATCAAATTGCAAATCAACCTCTGTTCAATTTAGCCACACTCACCTGGTACTAATCAAACAATAATTAAAACACCACCTTTATAATGTTACTTGAATATAGTTAATGTTATTTACTTGAAGCAGGATCACTTACCTATCTGTCTCTGTAGACTGACCACTAGTAGATTCACTCAGCTTAAGTAGCCTCCACCCTCACTTTGCAAGGGAACTGGTAAACAGCTGCTAATTGTGCTAAAGACAGTACTTAAGCAATACAATAATTTCAATACATTTCAATGGGATCACACAACTACAGAATGCTGTGTGGAAATCAATCAAATTGAAAATCAACCTCTATTCAATTTAACCACACTCACCTGGTACTAATCAAACACTAGATCACCTCATTAAAACACCACCTTTATAATGTTACTTAAATATAGCTAATGTTATTTACTTGAAGCAGGATCACTTACCTATTTGCCACAGACTCTGGTTAACTGTAGACTGACCACTCCAGCTGCTGCATACTCCCTGTGAGGCTGAAGCACTCTATCCATGAGATGCTGAAAGGTTGCTGGGGCTCTGTGCAAACCAAAAGGCATGGTGCGAAAGCCACCATCTGGCATGGATAAGGCTCTTTTCTCGTGTGATTCTAATGTCTAGGGTATTGCCAATAACCCTTCATCAGGTCTGGGTAGAGATAAACCGGGCCGATCCCCGTCAGTCGAGAAGGTCATCTACCCGGGGCAAGGGGTATGCATCGAACTTTGAGACAGAGTTGACTTTCCTAAAGTCAACACAGAAGTGAAGGGTTAGACACCGGCACCTCAGGATTGCACCACTCACTCTATGATGGCTCAATTACTCAGTTATATCATAGCCTCCACCTCCCTGTGGACATCCTCTCTCCTGCTTTCTGCGAGTCAGTACGGTCGTTCTCTTACTTGTATACCTGGTTCCGTAATTATGGCATGCTCTATTAAATTGGTCCTATCCAGTTCTTTAGAAAAATATCCCCAAATTGCTTAACTAGAATGAGTAGTTCTTCCCTCTGATCCAGGTTAAGATTTTTTCCCATCAGAACATCCATTGTTTTCTCAGTGGACACGCAAGGACCAAAGTCTGAATACTCAGGGAGAGGGGAAACAAACAAAGTTTCTCTCTCTCTCCATTGTTTTAGCAAATTTATATTATATATTTGGTTTTCCCGCCTTCAATCAGGCTTCTGGATTTAATAATTAATGGCTCCCATTTTTTGGATTACTTCATAGGGTCCTTTCCATTTAGCAAAAAACCTACTCTCCGGTGACAGAAAAAAATAACAGCACTTGGTCCCCGTGTTGGAAAACTCTAAAACGAGTGTTTTGGTTATAATACTGTTGTTGTGAATGTAGCGCCACTTAAAAATTTTCTTGCACCAATTTGCCATCCAATTCCAGTGCGCAGGTGTAGTGGTGATGTGATTACAAAATAGAAGACAGACAACAAAGTTCACGGTCCAAACAATATGTTTATTTATAATCCCAGGCAATACACATCAATGTAAACAAATGGTTGCAGTCCTGAAATAATAATACACAGTTCCAAAGAATAAACACAGTAAAACACACACAAAGACACACACACGATCACAAGTCCAGAGTGAGTGCTAAAGTGCTTGTGGTGAAATACAATTAATTTGTGCACAGTTGTGAAGTGTTGTCCGGTTTTAGTGCTGGCTTTTAGTGACAGCTCCAGATCGTGTTAGCCGTCTAATAAGAACAAACAAGTAGATTTTAGACACGACAATAACAAACAAAACACTCACGGTAACTTATAGTACGCCTTCTCGGTTCAGCTTAACCATAACTTTGTATTTATCTTGCTCTTAATTGTATTCTTACTTGTACTGTGATCCTTGAAATGTATTTTTGTTTATGACTGTAAGTCGCCCTGGATAAGGGTGTCTGCTAAGAAATATATAATAATAAAAATAACAAAAAGGAACACATCACCTAGCCACGTCCTTTTGTACCATCAGTCATGCCTCCTTGGTTAGCGAGTGCAACCGTTTCTCCTCCAATCCGCAGTTGCCACATCGCTTTCTCTCTGGATGACTTGGTGTACCATAGCTCCGCCCCCCTTTTAGATGGCCAACTTCCACCTAACCCTTGGAATGAATTGTCTGACTATTCAGTCTGGGGCACTCTGTTCCCTTTACACAGCATCTTTACAGGTCGGGAGGGAGATTTATAACCCAGATTTCTCTGTCACATATCCCACCACTCAGAGTGGAGCCAAAGGAACACTCGGCTAAACCTACTTTTCCCATTACTCCTCCCTCCCGGGAAAAATAATCTGCATTTTGGTGGTCTTTCCCTGCATGGTGACTCATATGATATATGAAGGGCTGCAATGCCAGATACGAGACGAGATCGAATGAATGCCCCAGCAGGTAATATCGTAAGGAGTGAGTAGCCCATTTAATGGCCAAACCCTCCTTTTCAACTATGGAGTAGTTGCGCTCCTGGGGGAGCATCTTTTTACTGATATACAATATCGGGTGTTCTACTCCAGCTACCTTTTGGGACAAGACAGCCCCCAGACCAACATCCAAAGCGTCGGTGTGGAGGATGAATCTCTTGTTAAAATCTGGTGTGATGAGAGTGGGGGCCTGGCAAAGTCTCTGCTTAATAGTATCAAACGCCCTCTGACATTCTCCTCACCACTTAATCAAATTTGGAGCGCTCTTTTTAGTGACGTCAACTAAGGGATTGACCACTGTGGCATATTCGGTGATGAATCTTCGGTAATAACCGGCCAACCCCAGTAGAGACCTCACCTGAGTCTTGGTTTTGGGGATTGCCGTGTCCATCAAAGCCTGTACTTTGGTGACAACAGGTTTCATCCATCCATTTCCTATAATAAATCCCAAATATTGAGTTTCTGTTTTGGCAAACGCACATTTTCTCAAGTTGGCTGTCAGCCGGGCTAACTCTAGAGACTGAAGGACGGCCGTAATCCTAGTCAGATGCTCTCGCCAGGTGGAGCTGTAAATAACCACATCATCAATAGACGCTGCTGCATACTCATGATGTGGGTGTAAGACCTGGCTCATCAGTCTCTGAAAGGCAGCAGGCACACCATGTAGCCCAAACGGCATGGTTATAAAGTGGAACAGACCATCAGGAACTGAAAATGCAGTTTTCTCTCTAGTATCCCTTCATCAGCTCCAAAGTGGAGATGAACCTAGCCATTCCCAGTCTATCGAGAAGCTCGTCGACCCGACACTGGGGTACGCATCGAACTTGGCAAAAGCGTTTATCTTACAGAAATCGACGCAGAAGAGTTTGGTGCGTTCCTTTTTGGCAACTATCACAATCGGACTGCACCACTCGCTCCTGGAAGGTTCAATCACCCCAAGTTCAAGCATCGCCCGTACCTCTTTGCCAACGCCACCTAATCGACTTTCTGGGATTCGGTAAGGTCTCTATTGCACTGTGACACCTGTGGGAGAGATAATAGCATATTCAACAAGGTTAGTTCTACCGGGCAAGTCAGAAAAAGCATTGAACTCCTCAATTAACTTACGCAGCTCTCTTTGCTGATCTGGGAGTAACTGTTCCCCCATTGGAATGTTATTAAAGATGACAATGCTTTATTTGTCACAAAACATATTATAAAAAATAATTAATACCAATGAAAGATTCCTGTGAAAGTTCTTCATGGATATTGGACTTTACTATTGTTGGAGTATACATTTTATATGCATTTATATAGACTTAATTTTGATCCCTATTTGCTAAATTATTTTTTTAAGTTTGTATGTGTGTGTGTATGTATGTGTGCGTGCGTGTGTGTGTGTGTGTGTGTGTAAATATTTTCAAATATTTCTCTGTAACACTATATAAGCCTAATTGTTATCTTGAATTCAAAGCAGGTTAACCCCTGTCCTTGTAAATATTACACCTGCTGCGATTAACAGAGCAGTTTAAAATGTATTTCCTATTTTATTATTATTATTATTATTATTATTATTATTATTATTATTATTATTATTATTATTATTATTTATTTCTTAGTAAACGCCCTTATCCAGGGCGACTTACATTTCAACAGTACACAGTACAAGTAATAATACAATTAAGAGCAAGATAAAAATACAATGACTTTGGTTCTAGCAAGTACAAGTATATGACAAAATACGATTCAATACCGGAGCAGATAACAGTGTCAGTGATAGTTACATCAGGATATAATTAATACAAAATACTACAGATTAAATAACACTTGTGACAGACTACAGTACTCTAAAGTACAGGATTAAATGCAGTAAAATAGGGGGTAGATAAGAGCAAGTAAAGCGCATTTAAGGAAGAGTGATAAGTGTCTAGAGGGAAAAGAGGCGTTCTACAGGTGCTGTCTGAAGAGGTGAGTCTTGAGGAGGCACCAGAAGGTGGTCAGGGACTGAGCAGTCCTGACATCCGTAGGAAGGTCGTTCCACCACTGCGGGGTGAGGGTGGAGAAGGAGCGGGCTCTGGAGGCAGGGGAGCATAGAGGAGGTAGAGCCAGTCTTCTAGTGCAGGAGAAGCGGAGAGGTCGAGTGGAGGTGTAGTGAGAGATGAGGGTCTGGAGGTAGCTGGGTACAGTCTGGTCAAGGCATCTGTAGGCTAGTACAGGAGTCTTGAACTGGATGCGAGCGGTGATCAGGAGCCAGTGGAGTGAGCGGTGCAGTGGAGTTGCGTAGGAGAAGCGAGGCAGAGAGAACACCAGGCGAGCAGCGGAGTTCTGGATGAGCTGGAGCGGACAGGTGGCGGACGCAGGGAGGTCAGCCAGGAGGGAGTTGCAGTAGTCTAGGCGGGAGAGTATCAGTGCCTGGACCAGGAGCCGGGTGGCGTAGTTGTTGAGGAAGGGTCGGGTTCTTCGTATATTGCTCAGGAAGAATCGGCAAGTGCATGCCAGTGTGGAGATGTGCTGGGAATAAGAGAGGCAGGGGTCCAGGGTGACTCCGAGGTTATTAGCTGAGGAGGAGGGAGAGAGTGTGGTAGATTCCAGAGGAAAGGAGATAGAGAGATCAGAGGAGGAGGGGGAGGAGGAGGAGGAGGGAAAGAAAAGGAGGTCAGATTTAGAGAGGTTGAGTTTGAGGTGATGCGAGTGCATCCAGGAGGAGATAGCTGACAGACAGGTAGAGATACGGGAGGGGATGGTGGTCAGAGGTGGGGAAGGAGAGGAAAATCTGAGCATCATCAGCATAGAAATGGTATGAGAAACCATAGGATGTGATCCAATACTTAGATACTCATATCTAAGTATTTTCAAATATTTTTATTTGTAAAATATTTACTTTGTGAAAGATTTTGAGCACTGTCAAATAATATTAACTAAAAAATACACATTTAAATTATTAAAAATATATTTGTACAAGGTCAGATAGATAGATTGATTGATTGGCTGATTGATTGATTGATTGATTTCATATAATTATCAGAAACTCACCTGAGGCATATTGCGAGGTGCTCTGCTGGGCTGATAGCTTTTCTATAATTTGCCCGCATTCTTGTAATGATTGGACCAGTTTTACTTAGGAGACAATCAAACTGGGCATGATCAAGCTGAAAGTAGATTTGGAATCTATCCTCATTAAATCGGAGCTCCTGTATCAGCCAATGGTATTCGTCGTACTTTCTCCTTTGCTTGAGAATATCATGGACCCACAATGTTCGTGTATTTTTTTTCTTTCTGCGGTACAGCAAGGCGATCGCAATTATCTTTTTTTCGTTGCTGTTCATGATTCCAAATTAATTATGGGGTTGTCAAAGGCACTTATCTCAGTACCACTGATTATTGCCACTTTTACAGTTCCCCTCCCAAAGGTTTGACATGACGTGATGACAGCAGTTGCATTTTTTAAAGTCATGTTTATACGATAGTGCTCAATAATATTAATGTATAATGAACCCTTTACCTTACACTCTCTTTGCCCATACCCAGCAAACCAGACAAATCTCAAAACTCACAATCAAAGAAAGAAACTATCTCCATTTTTAAAAGCAACATGTTTTTATTTTATTTTAAACACAATTGTACCTGGCAGTAATTGAGGGGGGATAATGATGGTGTGGGCTGGTGGTGTTAAAATTTGTTTTTTAAAAAAGTTGTAATGTTTCGTTCCTCATTACTTGAAATATTTAGGTTGGTGTTTTCTATATAAAAGAAGTTTTCCCTTCCCGCTGGCATTTACTGTTTGTTGCTTGGCAACCAAAAGTCACTGTACATGCAGCCATGATGTAACAGCAGACCGCCCACTGACTTTCCCCTTGGCTGCGTTCCTAAATTCAACGCTGAGAAGCAACAACTCTCAAAATTGTGCCTAACTCACTGTTGGGAGCTAGTGATGCGCAGCGTTGGCTCAACGCTGACTCAACAAACTCACCGACTCTCTGAGCTGGTGAGCTGATCAACACAAAGATGGCAAAACCTACAAAAATTATGAATGGGATTTAAATGTAAATACTGATACCGCAATCCGCCGTCAAAACGGTAATTGTTAAAACACACACACACACATATATATATGTATCATTATTTTATTTATCTATTATTGAATAACAAATAAAACACAGCAAATATGACAACGTAACTACAACCTATATCTATCTATCTATCTATCTATCTATCTATATATATATATATATATATATATATATATATATATATATATATATATATATATATATATATATATATATATATATATATTACGTAATACAGCATCTTTAATACAAACTTGTATTTAAGATTTTGTAAGATTCTTTTTAGAAGCTACAGGCTGATAAGCAGAATCGCTCATTTTAAATTTTACCGTTTAGTTAGGAATTCAACGAAGCGTTCCTAAATACCCGTAAGTGTTGTGACAATAGTGATGTTTTTGTTAAGTCAACGCTCAACAGTACCGTTGAATTTAGGTACCCACACCTTGCCACCTTCGGTGTGAACAGTGGTCTGCGGCGACACAAAGCAACACGCAAGGAGGCGGCATGCATGCGTCGTGTTCTGGACCCACGGGATTCCCGCTTTATGGGAAAAAAATTGTGTTAAATTTTGCGGGATGGGATGGTACAGGAGTGAAGCTCACGGGAACGGGCGGGAACAGGAAATAAAAAAAATAAACCTCTCAGGATGGGCAAGAACGGGATTTAAGCTTTTGGGATTGGGACGGAACGGGAATACTCTGCCACCAGCAGACAGGAAGAGTGTTTTTTTGCTCTTTAAAGTCGTAAAAGAGCCTATGACATGGAACTTGACTGTTGCCATAAACATACAAAATGATATTAAGAGGTCTCACTTGAACACATAATCACATTCATTTTATGTTTAATCGGGCTACAATGAATCAAGTAATTCCTGGAAATACACAGAGGGCGATCTCCATTTCCTGGTGTGGGGCCAGAAGACTGTGACCACAGGCTCCTTGCATCTGCCAGTATGGATGACAGCAACAGCAAAAGTGAGGGTAGCCTAAATTTCAGACACCTCTTATGAATGTGAATTATGTAGTGATGGATCTAATGTAGAGAGAGAAAACAGGGATTGTCTTCCATATTAATTCGAGCCATATGCCTCCGAATCAGAAGGTTGAAACTCGGAGAGAGACTCCGACAACACCAACGCAGACGGACCAGTGGGACAGCAGATGTCAGCAGAGAATCAGCATCTTGGCAACACGGAATGGTTAATAAAAACCCTTACGTTTAACATAGATTGATACTTAAAATATTTCATATTACCCGTAATTGTATAGTTATGGCAGTCCTTTAGTTTGATACATGAATTATTGATACTAGCAGAATAATCGAACGCTGTGGATTGCTACTGGCATGTTGTGATAGAGAGAGAAAGGATCAATACTGTAAAATCTCCCTCCCAACCAGAAAGGGCGCTGTGTAAGGGGGAAGGTATGCTGCCTCCTAGATGGACCACCTTGATGGTAGGTGGAAACCGGAAGGTAACCATATTAGGAGGGGCACGTAGTTGCAAGTACTCAGGACGACTCCATTGCAGTCAGCTGCGGGGTGGGGGAAGCCTCAGGATCAGTCAAATGTAAGGGAAAGGGGGTTGGGACTCAGTGTGACCTGCGGGGGCAGGTTACTGAGGCCTCCAGTGCTGAAGCTCCGCTCGATATCCCGAAATTCTGGGACCGAGATGTGGACCTAGCATTGGAACAAAAGAACGATCCTTCGCTGGCACACATCTAGGGGCAGGTACGGTCTATCAAGGGGAAGGATGTAGAGGATAGCCGGCCACTTACATATCCCCACCACATTATTGTAGGGCACTTACTATATACAGTATCCTAAGCCACAAGCACAAGCCAGATTGTAACACAACTACTCATTCCCCAGTCTTGAGATTATGCGGTTGGCTCACGATGTCCCCTGTTGGGCCATTTAGGTATCCATAAGACTCGGGAACGAATATTGGCTTGATTTTATTGGATGGGAGTTTTTGGCGAGGTGGCGCAATATGTAGCGGAATGCCCGGAATGCCAGCAAGTAGCGCCGGGGCGGGTTCGCCCGGCCCCGCTGGTCCCACTGCCCCTAATCTCAGTTGCCTTTGAGCGCATTGCCATGGACATAGTGGGTCCATTGAGCAAGTCTGACTCTGGATATACGCACATTTTGGTCGTGGTGGACTACACGACCAGATATCCAGAGGCAGTACCATTGAGATCCACTAGTGCCGCAGTCATTGCTAAAGAGTTAGTACACATTATATCAAGAGTAGGGATTCCAAAAGAAATCCTCGCTGATCACGGAACAAACTTCATGTCACAATGTTTGAAAGAATTATATAAATTGTTGCAAATTAAGTCAATCCGAACCTCTGTTTATAACCCAGAGACGGACGGTTTGGTGGAACGTTTTAATCAGACTTTGAAACAGATGCTGAAGCGGTCTGCTAACCAAGAGGAAAAACACTGGGCTAAACTCCTCCCTTACCTGATGTTTGCAGTGAGGGAGGTGCCTCAGAGTTCGACCGGGTTTTCTCCCTTTGAGCTGCTGTATGGGAGGCAACCACGAGGCATCCTTGATCTTGTGAAAGAAGGGTGGGAGGAGCAAACAAAAACTTCCAAAAACATAGTCAAATATGTAATTATGTTAAGAGACCGCCTAGCATTGGTTGGTCATTTGGCACAGGAGAACCTAAAACTAGCTCAGCATCGCCAGGAGCAACAGTACAGTAAACAAGCACGTATTCTGACTTTTCGGCCAGGTGATAAAGTACTGTTGCTACTTCCCACATCGGAATCTAAGTTGTATGCTAAGTGGCAGGGGCCATATGAGGTGATTTGGGAAATTGGTAAGGTAAATTATGAAATTAGACAACCTGATCGCCGAAATAAGACCGAAATTTATCAGAACAATTTGCTAAAACCCTGGAATGAAAGGGAGGCCCTATTTATAGCTGGTGACAGTTTGGAAGAGGATTTTGGTCCCACTATCAATCCACCAGCTACAACTCATATTCCGATGGGGGAACAGTTACTTCCAGATCAGAACCGAGAGCTCTACCAGTTAGTGGAAAGGTTTAATGATGTTTTTTCTGACTTGCCCGGCAGGACTAATGTTATTTCACATGCTATTATTACTCCACCAGGGGTCAGGGTCCGGGAGAGACCATACCGGATCCCAGAGAGTCGCAGGGTTCCTGTTTGCAAGGAGGTGGAGGATATGCTCGAGCTTGGAGTCATTGAACCTTCCCGGAGCGAGTGGTGCAGTCCTATCGTGATGGTGGGCAAGAAGGACGGCTCCACTCGGTTCTGTGTGGACTTTCGAAAGGTTAATGCCATCTCCAAGTTCGATGCATATCCAATGCCCTGGGTGGATGAGCTCCTCGACCGACTGGGTAAGGCGCAGTTGATCTCAACCTTGGACCTGACAAAGGGATACTGGCAGATTCCACTGACTCAGAGCTCGAGAGAGAAAACTGCTTTCTCTACCCCAGATGGCTTGTTCCATTTCCGGACCATGCCCTTTGGGTTGCATGGAGTTTCTGCCACCTTTCAGAGACTAATGGACCAGATCTTAGCTCCCCATCATCAGTATGCCGCCGCGTACATTGATGATGTGGTGATTTGTAGCTCCACCTGGAAGGAGCATATTGTTAGAATTTCAGCCGTCCTACAGTCTCTGAGGGAGGCGGGGCTAACAGCCAAGCTGGGGCAAGTGCGCATTTGACAAACAGGAGACCCAATATCTTGGCTACATTATGGGTAATGGCTGGGTGAGGCCGATCGCCTCCAAAGTCCAGGAGCTGATGGAGACGGCGATCCCAAGAACCAAGTCACAGGTGAGATCACTAGTGGGGTTAGCCGCCTATTATCGCCGATTTATCCCCAAGTATGCCACCATAGTTAACCCCCTGGTAGATCTCACCCAAAAGGCTGCTCCAAATATAGTTAAATGGACAGGGCCATGTCAGGAGGCATTTGATTTGATTAAGAAGTGACTCTGTCAAGCTCCCGCTCTGATTTCACCAGATTTCAGCAAGGAGTTCATCCTGCAGACCGATGCCTCCCACATTGGTCTGGGGACGGTCCTGTCCCAACAAGTTGACGGGGCAGTACACCCTATTATTTACCTGAGCAAAAAAATGGCTCCTAGGGAAATTAACTACTCCATCATTGAGAAGGAGTGTTTAGCCATCAAATGGGCTACTCACGCTCTTCGCTATTACTTATTGGGACGTTCTTTCTCTCTTATCACTGATCATACTCCTTTAAGGTGGTTACATACGATGAAGGACAATAATGCTTGGATAACTCGATGGTATCTGGTGCTGCAACCCTTCCACTATACAGTGAAAAATTGTGTGGGTAAGGAGCATCAAAATGCAGATTTTTTTTCAAGGGAGGGGGGACCATTGGGGAATGTAGAGTTGGTCGAGAGTTCCTTCGGCATCACTCTGAGGGGTGAGATATGTGATAGAGAAAGGATCAATGCTGTAAATCTCCCTCCCAACCAGAAAGGGTGCTGTGTAAGGGGGAAGGTATGCTGCCTCCTAGATCTGCCACCTTGGTGGTAGGTGGGAACCGGAAGGTGAAAATATTAGGAGGGGTGCGTAGTTGCAAGTACTCAGGACGACTCCATTGCAGTCAGCTGCGGGGTGGGGGAAGCCTCAGGATCAGTCAAATGTAAGGGAAAGGGGGTTGGGACTCAGTGTGACCTGCGGGGGCAGGTTACTGAGGCCTCCAGTGCTGAAGCTCCGCTCGAAACCATGGCGACGTGTTGATTGCAGGGAGGAGTTTGCTGGGTACAAAGGGGAAGCAGCTACGTCAGTACCTCCCCTTGCGCTGAGAAAGTAAGCGACCGGCTGAAGCTGATGTTTGTTTTCTGTCTGTTACGTGTTTGTTTTGTGTTTTGACAGAGGAGCAGGAGGACGGGAGGCTGTAGCCACTGAACCAGCATTAACCACAGAGCACGCCCCTCACCGCACAGCACAACACAGCACAGCGCACGCACCACGATCCCCGGAGGAGAAGAGCACATTTTCGTGCACGGAGGATTGTGGTTGTGGAGTGTCTTATTGTTTACTTTTTGGAGTTTGGACCCGTTTCTATTTTTACCTCGATACCATTGCTGGTAGCGGGGTGTATTATTATTTTCATTCAGATTATTTTTGATATTTCTGTTTTTCAATAAAAGAGTGTTTTTTTGGGAGAAACAGTCTGGACATGATCTATCTTTTGCACTGCACCATTCATCCTGTCACACACGTATTTAACATCTCTCTCTCTATATACATATGTGCAGTATTTCGGTTTCTATGATTATTGCCCCTAATCATAATGCAGAGATGTCAAAGGCTACGATTTGGCCGTAGCAGCTACTATTTTTTGGAGGTACTGCTTTGGCACTACGTTGAAGGGGTATGTATAATACTACGATTTTTAATAAACATAAATGATGGATACTCCCTGAACGTTTATGAAATTTTATTTCAATGCCATTTTTTTGTTTATTTTTTGAATGAATTAATGGTTCGTAATACTTTCACTGACAGTTTGTTGTGACATTATTGTGACATACTAAAATCTCTGAGTCAGGTTGCTTAGTGACCGATTTAGAAACTGAAACTGCCGCACAAAACTCTAAACAGTTGTTTATATATTACCGAATGTATATATTACAACATTATACTGCACATTGTGCTTATAAAGACCATGTACTTAAGGGGCTCCCGAGTGGTGCATCCAGTAAAGGTGCTCCGCGTGGAGTGCAGGATGTGCTCTATAGCCTGGACGTCGCCGGTTCGAGTCCAGGCTATTCCACAGCCGACCGTGGACGGGAGTTCCCAGGGGGCGCCACACAATTGGCCAAGCATGGCCCGGGGGAAGGAGGGTTAGGTCGGCTAGGGTGTCCTCGGCTCACCGCCCACCAGCGACCCCTGTAGTCTGGCTGGGCGCCTGCGGGCTTGCCTGTAAGCTGCCCGAGAGCTGCGTTGTCCTCCGACGCTGTAGCTCGAGCGTGTGTTCGTCTTCGCCCTCCCAAGTCGGTTCAGGGGTGGTAGCGGTGAACTGAGCCTAAAAAAAAATAATAATAATAATTGGCCATTCTAAATTGGGAGAAAATAATAAAAAAATAATTGGCAACGACTAAATTAAAAAAATAAAATAAAATAAAATAAAAATAAAATAAAGACCATGTACTTGCACTGTATTTTTTTCTGAAAACACAAAAACTGAAAACAAATTACTAGTAGTATACTGGTAGTGTTTAATGCAAAACCCTATAAACCCTAATTTTATACATGAATACGAAAATATCTGTACCTCCAAATAACAGTTGATCTCTGTTTATCACGGGATGGGATGGGACAGGATTTTATTTTTTGACAAGACAGGTTGGTACGGGAATAAAAATATATATATGCATATACATACAGTATATGCATCGTAATATACATGAAAATGCATATATAAATTGTATGTAGGACAATATGCTCAAATGTACTACTCAAAACACATTACCCCCACTGTATGAGTCCTAGTCAATAATAAGCTGCGATGGTTTCAATCAATTAATCAACATGTTAATGTATTTTACAGTACAGAAATAGACAGCTATAACTAGAAGCAGCTTTCCTAGAACACTGACAAATGTAATATTATGGAGGAAATAGAACAGTATTTTATTTCAATGGAAATCTCAAACAATAAAAAAACAAGATGTATAATGCAAAGTCTCAATATTTAATTTATATTCCAAAATATAAAATTTTTAACAGCACTGAAAAAAAGATACTGGCAAGCTGTGAAAATGCAAATCAGTAAACAGTACCACTATGAAATGTACCTTTTTATGACTTCTGTCCAGACACTTGGCACTTCTTTTCTCTCACACTTTATAAGAATGCTGATTATGTGTTCTAATTCTGCAACTTTCCCACATTATGCCTGTTGATGGAGAATCCAGTGTAAGAAAATTGGTACTTCTGCATTTCTTTGTCAGCAACCACTATGTGCTTCCCAGGTATGCAGGTTAATTCAAAGTCATATCTCTGTAACTTCATGTGAGAGAAATACAATGATTCTTGGTGGTAAATCTCCCTCCCGACCTGCAAGGGCGCCAAGTAATGGGAACAAGAGTACCCTGGACTGTTTGGCCTGACACTTCGTTCCTAGGGTTAAAAGGAAGTCGGTAATTTAGAAAAGGGGTGGAGCTTCGGTACATTAACTCATCGACCCGGAAGGGAAAAGATGTGGCAGCCCCGGATTGGAGGAGTGGCTGCAATCGTTTACCAAGGGGTCATGAGTGATGGTATAAGTAGGGGATGAAGCGAAATAATCTGTTCCTTCAATTATAGTTATGGAACGACCCGGAAGGACCAGTGTTTTGAAATATATCGTGAGTGTTTTGTTTGTTTTGTCTTGTCTGAAAATACGGTTTAGACAGCTAACACGATCCGGAGCTGTCACCAAAGGCCAGCACCAACCCGGACAACATCACTGCACTTTGTTTCATTAAGGACTGTATATTTACTACGAGCACTCACTGTGGACTTGTGTTTGTGTTACATGTGGGTGAATAAGAATGGGACTGTTTATTATTTGGGAACCAACCGTGGATTTAAACAGAGCAGTATTTCCTATTAACACTGTTTATTATTTACTGTTGTTATGCCATCAAACAATCGGATTACAAACCATTAAACAACATTGACCTTGGGTTATGATTGTCTGTCTGTTTATTGATTACCTGAAACTGCACAACGTTAACCACTTTGCCACACTTCATCATTAATCGTTCAATGCGGGGAGACATGTCATTCAAGTTTTTATTTGATATCGCTATTAAGGGTTTATGGTCTGTTTCAATAATAATTGTAGGCAGTCCATAGATGTAGCTGTGAAACGTTTCACAACCAAATACTAGACCAAGGCACTCTTTTTCAATTTGTGCATAGTGGCACTCAGCATCTTGCATGGATCTTGATTCACAAGCAACTGGTGGCCATACATTTTTGGCCTCTTGAAGCAGAACAGTTCCTAGGCCATCTTTAGAGGCTTCTGTGGAAACTTTCAATCTTCAGCCTGGATGAAAGAAAGTCAGCACTGGTTCTTCGGCCAAAATGCGTTTCACTGCCTGCCATTCACATTCACGTTCTGGTAGCCATACAAACTCTGTTCTGAGCTGCAGGAGTTGTAGGAGACATGCTGTTTTGGCTGCTAAGTTAGGAACAAATTTGCCAAGGTAATTTATCATGCTTAGCGTACGTTGCACACCTTTCTTGTCTGTGGGCTTCGGCATGTCTTGAATGGCTTGCACTTATTATCTGTTTATTTAGCAGACGCCTTTATCCAAGGCGACTTACAGAGACTAGGGTGTGTGAACTATGCATCAGCTGCAGAGTCACTTACAATTACGTCTCACCCGAAAGACGGAGCACAAGGAGGTCAAGTGACTTGCTCAGGGTCACACAATGAGTCAGTGGCTGAGGTGGGATTTGAACCGGGGAGCTCCTGGTTACAAGCCCTTTTCTTTAACCACTGGACCACACAGCCTCATCTTATCTGGCTGCACACCATCAACTGCCAGAGCTGGCATTTTTCCTTATTTAGCTTCAGTCCATACTGTTGGATACACAGTAGGAGGCTGTGTGGTCCAGTGGTTAAAGAAACAGGCTTATAACCAGCAGGTCCCCGGTTCAAATCCCACCTCAGCCACTAACTCATTGTGTGACCCTGAGCAAGTCACTTAACCTCCTTGTGCTCCGTCTTTCGGGTGAGACGTAATTGTAAGTGACTCTGCAGCTGATGCGTAGTTCACACACCCTAGTCTCTGTAAGTCGCCTTGCATAAAGGCGTCTGCTAAATAAGCAAATAACAATAATACTTTGTAGCATCTTGTCCAGCCTGTCATTGTGTTCCTGCTCCGAGCAATCCCACATAATTATGTCATCAGCATAAACTCTGACGCCTTCTAGACCTTCAATGATGTGCTCCATTGCTTTGTCTGTTAGGAAACTATCAAATGTCTCTCCCTGTTTCTGAACGCGGCAACGAAAAACATACCTTTCATAAGTCTTGTTCTTTTTAGGCGAACAGTATGCATCAAACTTATTCAGTACCTCTTCCAGCTTGTCCTTGTCAGCTTCCACTTCAAAAGCAAATGTGTTATAAACATCGATAGCTTGGTGACCCGCTATTAGAAGCAGGGCGACCTTACGTGTGTCTGGTTTCTCCGTAGCCCCGATTGCAGAAAGGTACAGTAAGAATCTCTGCTTAAATGACTTCCAGTTACTATCTATATTCCCCGTCATCTGTAGATGGTCCAGCGGTTTTATCTGCTGTGAGTACTATTTTTAGTTGAAGTATTTCCACTTCTGGTACCATGTAGCGTTTGTTAAATCAAAATAAAATGATGCGACACTGCTCTCTGAACTGTGCTGAAACCTAACTGCTGTATTACGTTCCAACAACATGCTGACGTAAAACGTTAAAACTAAATTACTTTATGTGAACAGTCTTTACAACAGTTTACTACATAGCAGTACATCTAGTACATTACAAGCTCAGAGGGAACATGATGCGGCACTTCATGTCACGCTAAAAAATGAATCAGCTGCTGCTACTGGTAGACAGGTCAGGGAGGGTAGTAATGTCAATGCCATGAAATAATGTAACTTGTATAATTATTATAAATAATAAAAGATTGCCCTATGTGCCTCTACCTCTACTATTAATATAGCAATCTCCTGTGTCGTGCAGCATGGTTTACGTATTCTCTCGGCGAGTGACCTACTACTTGCTGTTCTGATGTCCGCTGTTTTTTCTTGCTGTGTGCTACTGCCGCGAGACATGATCGCCACTTCTACATTCAAAACGGATCCTTGCAGTGACGCAAGTGCATTCTGTCTCTTAAAGGGATTGTTGTCTGGCCCTGATAGGATAGCACATTCCCCAACCTACTCAGCATTGATTGGCTGGGTGCTGTCACTGCGCCACTAAACGCGCTATGCTGATCAGAATCACGACGGGCAGACGATTTAACTTTAACCACTGCATCTGCATTGCATTCTGTTTCATCAGAATTGATCCCTTGAAGTTAAAAAAGTCATTTCCTGTGGTTGTGTTGTTCATGGAATCCACAGCACTTTAATGTTTTTCTTCTAATTTTCAGAAAAACCTTTAGTTGAGACTCCAGTTGAGGGCCCAGTCCCTGTGGTGGGCAAACAGGGGGAATCATCAAAATCCTCAGGGTGACCCCACAGAGGCTGGCGAGCTCGACCACCAGCCGTTTCCAGCCCACGGTCTGGTTGGAATATTTTATATTTTACTGTAAAACTAGGTTTTGTGGTTACTAGCCTTGGTAATCAGAGGTTGTGATGATTTGAATTGATTGCATCTAGGTAAAAGCATAGTGTTTAATAGGTGCCTTCCTCCTTGTAGCTAATTGGGAGCTGGTAGTGTTGCTGGGGCTATTAGAGCTCCTTGTATTATTAGCTTCCAGATTTTCCCCCCGGGATACGTAGCAGTCGTGTTATACCTCACTGTATATGTATGTGTATTGTATTGTATGCAGTGGCTTCTCCAGGATTCTGGAAGAGGGGAGGCAAAGGGGTGGCAGACAGATGGGCTTGGGGGGGTGTTTTTTTTAACCCTAACCCTAACACACACACACACACAATATCTTGAAAGAAACAGGTGGAAATTACTTGGAGAAAAAATAAATATATATATATATATATATACACTACCGTTCAAAAGTTTGGGGTCACTTAGAAATTTCCTTGTTTTCCATAAAAACATACATGAAATGAGTTTGAATAGGAAATATAGCAAAATGAATAGGAAATATAGTCATTGACAAGGTTAGAAATAATGATTTTTAATTGAAATAATAATTGTGTCCTTCAAACTTTGCTTTCGTCAAAGAATCCTCCATTTGCAGCAATTACAGCCTTGCAGACCTTTGGCATTCTAGTTGTCAATTTGTTGAGGTAATCTGAAAAGATTTCACCCCATGCTTCCTGAAGCACCTCCCACAAGTTGGATTGGCTTGATGGGCACTTCTTACGCATCCATACGATCAAGCTGCTCCCACAACAGCTCAATAGGGTTGAGATCCGTGACTGTGCTGGCCACTCCATTATAGACAGAATACCAGCTGACTGCTTCTTCCCTAAATAGTTCTTGCATAGTTTGGAGCTGTGCTTTGGGTCATTGTCCTGTTGTAGGAGGAAATTGGCTCCAATCAAGCCGACGCCCACAGGGTATGGCATGGCGCTGCAAAATGGAGTGATAGCCTTCCTTCAAGATCCCTTTACCCTGTACAAATCTCCCACTTTACCACCACCAAAGCACCCCCAGACCATCACATTGCCTCCACCATGCTTGACAGATGGCGCCAAGCACTCCTCCAGCATCTTTTCATTTGGTCTGCGCCTCACGAATGTTCTTCTTTGTGATCCAAACACCTCAAACTTAGATTTGTCTGTCCATAACACTTTTTTCCAATCTTCCTCTGTCCAGTGTCTGTGTTCTTTTGCCCATCTTAATCTTTTTCTTTTATTGGCCAGTCTGAGATATGGCTTTTTCTTTTGCAACTCTGCCTAGAAGGCCAGCATCCCGAGTCGCCTCTTCACTGTTGACGTTGAGACTGGTGTTTTATGGGTACTATTTAATGAAGCTGCCAGTTGAGGACCTGTGAGGCGTCTGTTTCTCAAACTAGACACTCTAATGTATTTGTCCTCTTGCTCAGTTGTGCACCGGGCCTCCCACTCCTCTTTCTATTCTGGTTAGAGCCAGTTTATGCTGTTCTGTGAAGGAGTTGTACACAGCGTTGTAACGAGATCTTCAGTTTCCTGGCAATTTCGCATGGAATAGCCTTCATTTCTCAGAACAAGAATAGACTGACGAGTTTCAGAAGAAAGTTCTTTGTTTCTGGCCATTTTGAGCCTGTAATCGAACCCACAATTGCTGATGCTCCAGATACTCAACTAGTCTAAAGAAGGCCAGTTGTATTGCTTCTTTAATCAGCACAACAGTTTTCAGCTGTGCTAACATAATTGCAAAAGGGTTTTCTAATGATCAATTAGCCTTTTAAAATGATAAACTTGGATTAGCAAACACAACGTGCCATTGGAACACAGGACTGATGGATGCTGATAATGGGCCTCTGTACGCCTATGTAGATATTCCATTACAAATCAGCCATTTCCAGCTACAATAGTCATTTACAACATTAACAATGTCTACACTGTATTTCTGATCAATTTGATGTTATTTTAATGGACAAAAAATTTGCTATTCTTTCGAAAACAAGGAAATTTCTAAGTGACCCCAAACTTTTGAACGGTAGTGTATATATAATATGGGGGTGTAACCCCCCATTGGCGTAGTTGTTAAACCTCAATCCCAGCATGGCCATTGTTAGCCATTCACACTGTTATTATTATTTATTTATTTATTATTTATTTTTTTTAACAGACACCCTTATCCAGGGCGACTTACAATTATTACAAGATATCACATTATTTTTACATACAATTACCCAATTGGGTTTTTACTGGAGCAATCTAGGTAAAGTACCTTGCTCAAGGGTACAGCAGCAGTGTCCCCCACCTGGCATTGAACCCACGACCCTCCGGTCAAGAGTCCAGAGCCCTAACCACTACTCCACACTGCTGCCCTTGATAACACTTTAATTTTATATGGGGCTGTTGCAAAGTGGCTGCTGATTAGAAACCGGTGCAGAGGTGATGCAGTGCAGAAATAATCACACAAAGAATCTTAATCCGGTTTGGAAAGGGGCTTCTTTTTTATTTATAAAACTCCCAGTCTGGCGACTTAACAATAATCCTCCGGCAATACACAACAATGTGTAAAGCTCGGAAGTAAGCGATAAAGGTTTGCAGACCAAATTAAATAATAGTACATGTTATCCACCCCACAATACAATACACGGTCACATGGTAGGGTTTCTAATAATGTGCCTTTTCTGTCTAACATAACAGTAGAGTTAAGGGAACATGTTCGTTCTTGAAATCTTTTTCAATTCTTTGTTTCATCTAGAATTGATTATTGTAATGCACTTTTTTCTGGTGTCCCAAAACTAGAATTCTGACTAAAACCAGGAAAAGTGAACATATTACCCCTGTTTTGGCCTTTTTATACTGGCTCCCTGAGCAGTATAGAATTGATTTTAAGATTTTGCTGTTAACTTACAAGGCCCTGAATGGATTAGCACCTAGTTATTTGGAGGAGTTACTGACCCTGTATCTTCCAAACCGCACTGTGAGATCACAAGATGCGGGGCTGCTGGTTATTCCAAGGGGTAATAAAAAAAAACACGGGAGGTAGGGCTTTTTCTTGTAGAGCTCCTAAATTCTGGAATGCTCTGCCTTCATTTGTCAGGGAAGCTGGGACCGTTACAGTTTTCAAGTCAAGACTAAAAACACACTTACTGGGTTTTAATGTAACTTTAAAATTTGTATTATATGTATACTGTTATTTAAATATGTTATTTAAATGGTCTGATTATGGCAGTTGTGTGTGACATGCTATACAAATGTATTGTGGTTTGTTCTTTTTTCTGCTATGCACAGTGTTTTGCAATACTTTTGTATAAAAAGCGCTATATAAATGCAAGAAATAAATAAATTGTTTGGGTCAGTTTGTTTGAAATGAACTATTGCTATTAAAATAGAATATGTATGAGGAAAATATTTATTTATATCTCTGACAACACTGGAAGATACTTGGATGTTCTCTGTGATAGACATAGAGTGTGTCTTTCAGATGAGACATTATTGTCATTCACCTGTATCACAGTTAATATTCTTACCTAAAACAAATGAAAATAGACTACAAACAAACTGAAAACCTAAAGAGAACCTGATAACAAGAAACGGAAACCAGTAATTCCTCAAATAAACAAAGGATGGAAAACTGCTCACACTGTTTACTTGCATACAGGTTCACAACACTGCAACATTCAGGCACAGAACTACAATATTAAAGAAAAACTTTAAAGCTAAGATTGAGCAAATATTAATAAATATAAGGGTTAACTCAATGTCCACCTAGTTTACCCTGTAACATTCTATTCTTTCTGGCTAAGTTTCAGACACCATGTACTATTGTCAAGACTTCACCTCCCACAATCAATCCAAGAACATGTAGCTAAGTATATTTCAAATCTATCAATCTTGTGCTGACAAGTCAACAACTATGCTGTGATGCAAACAAACACATTCATATAAAACCCTGTTCTGTGAAAGCTACAGGCCATACAGAACAATGTAGCTACCAAGATGTAGCTACCAGTAAATATAGTTTTATTTTTTTAATGTTTGAAGTGAAATGAACTAAAAAGCCAGAGAAAACAGACAGGAGGAGTTCAATCAGACCACAGTGTCTAGTGACCAATGACAAAGAGTGTGCCTTTGGATGTTATTTTGTCCCACACTCAAAAAAAATTTCAGAAGACACTGGAAAGATTGTTGTTTGCAAAAATAATCGCACATTATCAGCTGTGGCAAATAGGGTTTGGCAGGGTTTTAAAAACCTAATTAGTCCCACAGCATGTCTGAGTAACACAAGTGCCTGGAATAATAAAAATAGCAGGGTTATCTGTTTCCCATTTCTAATGCCTGAAACAATACTGCATTTATTATCTCAGCTTGTTTAAAGAAGCAAGAGAAAATGAGTGTCGTTAATTTGAATCAACATTCCTCTTTTTTATTGTATTGCATTAGTTTGGTGTGGCTAAATCATTTTCTCATTTCGATTATGTTATGTTTTAATACGTATTCCTTCCTAGAAGATTGAAAGATAATACATTACTCCACCCACATGAAGAACATATAATGACACATTCAAAATCATTATTTCATTGTGTTTTTTCAAATTTTTTATTTCATCTCAGACATACATCCAAAATTAGGAGTCATGTCATATTTTGGGAATAAATGAAAATTAAGAGAAAAAAAGAATTGTCCCTATCTGAATTTAAATTCCCCTTTTTGTACAGCTATAGCCAAAAATTTTGCATCACCCTATATAATTACCTAATATTGCTGAATAATGTTAAATTAACACATTGAATTATATACCACTTTGTGGTTAATGAAACTGACAAAAATATTAAAATGTTACATTTCGAAATCTAACATGAAATACGGTACTGCTATATGATATATGATTTTGATGTGATATGATTTGGATTTTGTAGTTTCTTTGAATACATGATGTTAACTAAAATATCAAAATTATGTTCAATATATATATTGTGCGGAAATGTAGTCCGAGGGGAGAACACAGAACTACACCTCCCAGAAGGACATGGGCTGAAAAGCCATAATTTGTTTTCATTATTGTTTAATTGTTTAATTGTCATCTGCACCTGGTAATGATTGTACATTAGTGCCAGGTGCAGGGTTTGAAAAGCGTGCAGCCAGTCTGTTCTGGGCTGCTGTGTGTGAAGAAGCCCGCTTGATAGTGTGGTCAAGCATATTGAAAGACAAAGCCTTTTCATGTTATTTGTTTAAAAACTGTGTGTTTTGATTTTGTTTTAACAGGTAAACAGCTTAGCTGTCCTGTTTGTTAGTTGTGTTCCTGTTTCTGTGTTTTAATTAGTGCTCAAAAAAAAGAGAGCTAGGTGTTTGTTTTCATTTTGTTTATTTTTGTATTAAAAATTTTAGCGCATGGGCCCCAGAGTGGCGCATCCAGCAAAGGCACTCCACGTGGAGTGCAGGATGTGCCCTATAGTCTGGACGTCACGAGTTTCGAGTCCAGGCTATTCCTTTGCCGACCGAGGACGGGAGCTTCCAGGGGGCGGTACTCAATTGGTCGAGCGCTGCCTGGGGGGAGGGAGGGCTAGGTCGGCCAGGGTGTCCTCGGCTCACCACACACCAGCGACCCCTGTAGTCTGGCCAAGCGCCTGCGGGCTTGCCTGTAAGCTGCCCGAGAGCTGCGTTGTCCTCCGACGCTGTAGCTCTTGGGTGGCTGTATGGAGACTCCGCAGTGTGAAAAAAAGCGGGTGGTAGCGGTGACCTGAGCCTAAAAATAATTCGCCATTTCCAAATTGGGGTGAAAATAATAAAAAAATAATTGGCAACGACTAAATTTATAAAAAAAATTTTAAAAATGTTAGCGCGTAAGTGTTTTCAAAACATTAAGTTTCTGTGTCCGGGTCTATTTTTAAAGGGGCAAAGAATCCCAGTAGTGCAAGTTCGGTTACATATGGTGGCAGTGGTTGTGAGCGCCCCTAAACACCCAGAAATGGAGAACCTAAAAGAACTGATCATAAAGATCAATAAAAATACCGCTGCTCAAGTGGAGCAGACTAAGAAGTGGAGGCAGGAACAAGGGATGTCGGAGCGGGAACCAACCGTACTGGAGCTGCTGCTTCAAAAGTCGGAGCAGGTGAGGGAAGCCCCGCTGTCTCCAGCCCCAGAAAAGGTGGAGTCATGGTCTGCAGAGGAGCAGGATGGGCAGCCGACGGAGCGACAGGTACAGCCGAGAGAGCGAGAGGTGCCGCTGCCGGCTACAGACAAGGGGAAGAAGGCGAGGAGCACACCTCCACCACAGCCCCGACCACCACCCCAGTGATCCAGTCCGGAGCTGCCAGGTATGATCCCTTGCCCCTTGCTCCTGGACACCCTGCTGGTCTGCTTAGACCTCCCTGGGCTAGACCTGGAGCCCAGGAGTCTGTACCACCGGCCACAGTTCCTTCACTGGTTCCCTACTCCGCTCTCCCCAAGCACCAAGACGTCGCTGCGCTGCTCCCAGACGTCACTCGGGCTCCCCTGTTCACTGCTTTGCTCCCCCTGGGTGATCGGACATCACTGCTCCGGTCCCCAGTGGCAGACCTCTGCCCACTGCTGCAGCAGCCTGTTCCCTGGCCGTTGCTTTGGTTGCCCCATTCAACCCGGTGGGGTCCCTCGTCGCCGATTCACGGTCCCTATCTGGCATCGCTGGAAGAGGAACCAACCCTCCTTCAAGTTCGCCCGAGGAAGAGGGCGAAGATGGGACTTGAGGGAGGGTGGTTGTGTTTTGGGGGGGGGTGGCCTTAGAATGGCCGTTTCACACATGGGGATGTGTGAGAAAGTGTAGTCCGAGGGGGGAACACAACACCTCCCAGAAGGACATGGGCAGAAAAGCCCTAATTTGTTTTCATTATTGTTTAATTGTTAATTATCACTCGCACATGGTAATGATTGTAAATTAGTGCCAGGTGCAGGGTTTGAAAAGCATGCAGCCAGTCTGTTCTGGGCTGCTGTGTGTGAAGAAGCCCGCTTGATAGTGTGCTCAAGCGTATTGAAAGAAAAAGGTACTGTGTAAAGCCTTTTCATGTTATTTGTTTAAAAACTGTGTGTTTCGTTTTTGTTTGATTTTGTTTAAACAGGTAAACAGCTTAGCTGTCCTGTTTGTTAGTTAGGTTCCTGTTTCTGTGTTTTAGTTAGTGCTCAAAAAGAGAGCTAGGTGTTTGTTTTCATTTTGTTTATTTTTGTATTAAAAATGTTAGCGCATAAGCGTTTTCAAAACATCAAGTTTCTGTGTCCGGGCCTATTTTTAAAGGGGCAACGAATCCGAGTAGTGCAAGCTCGGTTACTATATAAATAAATATATATTGTTTTATTATGTCTCCTAAAATTCCAGATGATGCAACATTTTTGGCCATAGCTGTATATGCATGTGTGAAAGGGTGGACAAGGATTCACACAGAAACTGTAATTTCAGTTAAGTATGATGTTTTCATTTTTTTGTTTGTTTGTTTTTTGTTATATCATGTGGAATTTAAAAAAAACGAAGAGTTACTGTAGCAAGCTTACATCCCTTGGCAAGGTCAATGTGATTTTCATCTTTGTGTTATTGTTGTTGCCACGCATACTATACAGTATAAAAGCCATTGGAAATTGAGACAGCTTGTGAATGGTCTTCCTTTTTGTGAAATCATTCACCCCTCTTAGATTTATTAATCTAATAATGGACTCTTTTCACCACACATCTGGAGCTCTCGGTAGTGGACCAACCTTTCTTAAAGGCACAGAGAGCTGTATGTAGGATCATTACACAGGCAGCATCAAAGTATTAATTCATGACAATAAATACTTCCATGGACGGAGTTTGACTAGGGCTTAGCCCTCCCCAATGTGAATAAACGATGGGAATTTTTTTGCCCGTGTTCTTGCACGCGCTGAGAGTAAACCCAAGTAAACTGTGGATCAAAGAAGCAAGTGCGCGAGGCAAGCATGCGTGAGATACGCGATGAGCTAGGAGCGGGAAGTAGAAACAGCTGCTCTGGTATTTTCTTAAATATATGCAAATAATGTATTGTGGCAGGGTGGATCCCTGCCTGGAAGGAATATGTCGGTGTTTGGCAGGGATAGGGTTCATTTCTGTCACTGTCAGAGAAATATGGCTGTGGTTGTGTTTGCACAGCCACAGGTATAATTATATATTCTAATTGATTTATTTAATTGTTATAATATGTTTTATATGTATCGGCCAACTTGACCGCTTCTGATTGGAATAGGTATGACTATTTTATCTCCCTAATTTTTGCAGCTATGATTCTTTCTTTGTCAGGGTAATTCGTACATATATATTGGAAGTCAGGAAAGCACAGCTCTGTATCTTAAACACACGCACCGCAATTTAAACTTAAATTCCAAAAACAGTCAAAAGGACCACCTTGGTCGTTTTAGTGTTAAATGCATCCCTAACAGTGGACGAGTGTTTCTCAGCTGTCGTTGGGGGGGGGGTGGTCAATATAAAATCTGCTTCAAGAATGAAAAGGCCATTGTGACATTTCTTAGCAATGGACAATTAGTAAACAGTGTTGTTGAAGGTTTGTGGATTAAAAAGTTTTAGAACATGAGAGGTTACAAACGAGAGGAGGACATTCAGCTCATCTTGCTCGTTTGGTTGTTAGTAGCTTATTAATCCCAGAATCTCATCAAGCAGCTTCTTGAAGGGTGTCAACTTCAACAACAGTGTCTTCCCGTTAGCTTTCCTGATCACTAAAGTTATTCTTTCAAATGTTCCAGCTTTCCATAAAGATGAGCTGATTATCACACTGTCACGATCTGGAAAAATAATGTCTGCAATAAAACCAATTCTGCTTGGATGCAAAAATACAGATATTAAACGTGATGTATTTTAGGAGGCAGGTTTTCATCCTATTAAACTATCCTAATTCCTCTATTGAAGTTGCATTGAATTTCAGTATTTACGAAAGTAATCGTGCTATCTTTGCAAGCTCAGACTCAATTAAATGTTTTCTCTGTGGTGGACAAGGGCACCTTAAAAAGGGCTTGTCCTCAGAACAACAATAATGATCAGAATAAGGCTGGAGAGTCAGGCGGTGGAGGGGTCAGAGCCTCTGAGACAGTACCGGGTGCAGAGCAGTGGACACAGCCACTGCCAATGGCGAGAGTGAGACCTGAGCCGGCACCTCGGCAAGCGTGTGTTCGGTGCTGAGGTTACTAATGAAAAAGAACAAAATACGGCAACTGAAACAGCAAATAACTTGGATGACTCAGGGTTTCAATTTGTTAAGGGATAAGGAAAGGGCCATTTGCCACCCCAGGAAGAGCAGTGGAGGGTTAATAGCGGTGCTGGGGTTCAATCCAGCTCTGAGACAGCCCCAAGACCAGAGGATCCTCTGACAAATAAAGTAGCTGCAGGCAATGAAAAATAATCTGTCAGCAGTGGAGGAGGAAGGAGAGTTCTCTGACTCCTCGTTACTGATGGATGAGGCTCTGCCCAACCCGCTTGGTAAGAATAAAATGTACTCTGTTGAAACAACAGTATATTTTCTTGATAAAACCAATGGGAGAAGGGGAACTGAACTAACTCAATTATTTCCCAACATCCAGCTGTTCATTTATACTGCAAGAGTAACAATGCGAAAAGTCACGTTAGATAAGCTAGACCAAAAGAAACAGTATTGGTTATAAAAGAGTATAGTCTCTGTGAAAAAGTTATTGAATGATAACAAAACCCTGACGGAATAATTAAGTACACCATAAGATTTGTATATCTTGTTTTTGTTTGGCTGTTTTTGCTGTTATTTTTCCCTATGAAAAAAAATGCAGTAGATACTTAATATCAATGGATGCAGAAGTTAATAAGAGAGCCCAATTATTTCATTTTATCACACAGAAGGGAGTGAATATGTTGTTTTTACAGGAAAGGCTCTCGGACAGTGTGAATGAGAGTGAGTGGCTGGGCGAGTGGAAGGGGCACTGTGTGTTCACTCATGGCTCTAATGTCAGCGCTGGAGTGGCGGTGCTGTTCTTCCCAGAACTACTTACTGATATTTTAATGGTTAGTGAGGAAATTCAAGAGGTTTCAGACATTGTTTTTATTCATTTAGATTCACCAAATGAGGGCAGAGTTTTATCGCATTGTAATCCAGCACATATGATTTTAGTGGGGGTTATTTTAATTGTACTGAAAATTGTTTAATAGATAGGATTCATGAGGACCCAAATCCCCAGTCTTCCAAAGAACTGTCTAATATTTTAAAAGTTCATAGCCCGTTTGATGTCTGGAGGAAATTATACCCCAGAGTAAATCAGTATACTTGGAGTAAAATAAATAATAATCAGGCATCTAAAGCACGGCTGGACACAATGTACTGCTCTAAACAACATATCAATCCAATTATTAAAAGTAACATCATCCCCACTATGTTGTCAGAACCACTGTGTGCTCTTCACTGACTGCCTTCTGCTGCCCACTCAAAGTGATAGTGGCATTTTAACACCAAATTATTTGCTTTGGCCATCAGACTGAAGGAGTGGGTTCTCACTGCTTCACAAAGACCAGTCATACTGTGTTCCTGGGAGGACAATATTCAATAACATTTTTTTTTTTTTTTAAATTAGAGTCATTTTAATTGTTAGTAATCGTTTTAATCTTGATTTGGGGATTGTATCACTTAATCAAGAGAAAGCATTTATTTATTTATTGCACTCATATAGCACTTTTTATACAAAAGTATCGCAAAGCACTCTACAGTACATAGCAGAAAAAAAGAACAAACCACAATACATTTGTATAGCATGTAACTCATACAACTGCCATAATCAGACCATTTAAATAACTCATTTCAATAACAGTATACACCTAATACAAAAGCAGCAAAGTTACATTAAAACCCACTAAGATAAGAAAGCTAACAGTCCCATCTGCCCTGACAAACGAAGGCAGAGCATTCCAGAATTCCGGGGCTCTACAAGAAAAAGCCCTTCCTCCTCCTGATCTCACAGTGCGGTTTGGAAAGTACCGGGTCAGTAACTCCTGCAAATAACTAGCTGCTAATCCTTCCTGGGGTGACAAATGGCCCTTTCCTTATCCCTGTAAGTTAACAGCTAAATCTTAAAATCAATTATATACTGCACAGGGAGCCAGTGTAAAGAGGCCAAAACAGGGGTCATTTTTCACTTTTTCTGGTTTTAGTCAGAATTCTAGCGACGTATTCTGAACAAACTGCAAGCAGGATAGCACACGTTTTGGGACACCAGAAAAAAGTGCATTACAATAATCAATTCTAGATGAAACAAAGGCATGCATTAGTCTCTCGGTATCAGATACAGAAATAATTGGTCTAAGTTTGGCTATATTTCTCAAATGGTAAAAAGATACTTTAGTAAACTACCTAATATGAGTCTCAAATGAGAGATCAGGATTAAAGATGACCCCCAGACTCTTAATTTCTAATTTAAGTTTTGATGAGAGACTGCAAGATCAAGTTCATGTAATTCCACATTTCCTTTATTTGGTTCTGTGTGCATAACCTCAGTTTTATCTTAATTCAACATTAGAAATTTCTGTGACATCCAATGCTTGATGTCTGTAAGGCAAATAGCTAATAACACCCAGGCAGAAGAAACTCTTGGCGTTAGGGACAAATATAGCTGGGTATCATCAGCATAGCAATGGAAGTTCACTCTGTGTCTGCGGATAATGTCACCTAACGGTAGCATATATAATGAAAACAACAAGGGACCTAGAATGGAGCCCTGTGGAACACCACAGATAACTTCCAATAATGCTGATTTTACCTCCCCAATAGAGACAAACTAACATCTATCAGAAAGATAAGATTTGAACCATGATAGCACAAGGCAGGACAGTCCTACTGTGCTTTCAAGACGATTCAGTAGGATGGAATGGTCTACAGTATAAAAGGCAGCACTTAGCTCTAGAAGAATTAAAACTGATGGAAAGCCCGAGACAGAGCTCATCAGCAGATCATTCACAACTCTGACAAGGGCCGTCTCGGTGCTATGTGCAGCACGAAAACCAGACTGAAACTTTGAATTGCAACAACTCTCTCTCGAACCTTATTTAAGAATTTGACAGGGTGGATCTCAAGTACCTTTGTAAAACACTGGAATATTTTGGATTTTGGCCTAATTGAATTTATTTCATTAATTTGCTGTATAGGAAAGTTTTTAGTATTTTAAAAATCAATAACAGCTTGAGCCGTCCCTTCCCCATGTAAAGAGGGATCTGCCAGGGCTGCTCGTTATCAGGCATGCTGTACACGATCTCTATCGAACCCCTGCTTTGTCAGTGCAGGAGCCAGCTGCCTAGTCTGATTGAACCTTTGGCGCCTTCCTCCAGTCAAGCTGTCTGCCTACGCATGTCCTCATCACCAGTCACACTGATGTATCATTACTGAGAGACAGCCTGGAAACTTTTTAGAAAGCCTCATCAGCCAAGGTGAACTGGGGGAAGTGCAGCACATTTCTGTCAGGGGAGTGGTGTGGAGCTGACCCCCCAGCTCTCCCACAGCTGCTGTGCTTGGAGAAGACTGGTATCAAGGTTCTGGGGGTGTACCTAGGAGGACAGCAATATGAGCTGAAGAACTGTGAAGGTCTGGTAGACAAGGTTAGGGGGAGACTGCAACACTGGCGATGGCTGATACCCCAGTTGTACTAGGGTTCTTGTGATCATGCTCTGGCACAGGCTGGTGTGCCTGGGCCGTCCCCCAGTGCTGCTGAATGAGATCCAGAGAGTGCTGATTGAGTTTTTCTTGAACGGTCATGTGACAGGCGGGTTTTAGTGGAGACCTCAGCACTGCAAGTGAAAATAATGAAGGAAAGTGCTGTTGCGCGGTTTATTATAAATAAAAAGGTTTGAACAAAACTCAGGACACAGCACTTTAGCCAAAATAAACAGACAAACAAAACGAACAGACACTAACAAACAGGGACGAATACTAAACAAACACGTACCACGTAGCAATTGCTTTTTTACTTTAATTTTCTCCTCACTCTCTCCTGTTCCTTCGCCCTGAACACACAACAAGTGAATGAGATGTGCATCTATATATACAATTGTGCTGGGATTCAATTACCAATTAATTATTCACTTGAATCCCAGCATGTGAACTAATCTGTAAAAACCCTGTGTTTGCATATTAAAGTACTTTAAATGCACGTGAAGTGAAGTGCAATCCCCGTGCCTAAATACAATTAAACATTTTAAATAACTTGTGCTACACACACCCATTTATATCCCGTGCAGCAATATCTATACACCAACATTAACACATGCAACATACAACATAAAACACAGAAATGCACACAGGTGCGGGGCATATTGCCACAGGTCATCACTGGCTAAGGCCGGCTGTCCTGTAGCTGCTCCCTAATGAGGGGGGGCAGGGGCTGGGGGATGTATGCAGTCTAAAGGCAACTTTTTAGCTGCAGGCGGTACAGCAACTGCTGTTTTTACCAGAGTTGAGCTGGAGAGACATGGCTCTCTTCCTGCACAGATTGAGGGGGCTGGGCTGGGACTGGCAATTGTTCCGAATAAATCTGTCTCAGCTGGACATCACAAGCTCCCAGACTTGAACAGGAACATGGTGAATGCCTAGTGAGTGGTGAGGGTGGAGAGAAAGGAGGACTCTCTAACTGTAGGCACGCTTCTGGAGGAGCCTCTGTTCTTCCACCCTCTGTTCCCTGCAGAGTGTTTCCAATCTGGGGCGCTGTGCTCCAGCTTTGCGAAAGGAGGAGTTACTAACCTGAAAGACTTACTGCTGGTGTACATTGAGAAGTGGAGAGAGGTGGGGAGCCTGGCCAGACAGCTAGAGGTTCACTCACTCACAGTTCTGGAGAAAGTCTCAAAGAGTTCAGGGACTCTTTCTCCACAGGGTTAGAGAGGTGCTCTGAGCCGAATTGCCTTTTTTCCCAAGTGTCCCCTGCTGTTCCTAAGGGGCTAGAGGAGGAATTGTACAGCACTAACACACTGCAGCAAGTTCCTGCACACTCCACTGATAAAAAATGCCTGACACCAGGTAGAGGGCTCATATGAACTGTGCAGACAGCATAGCTCTGGCCTGGAAGACTATATAAACTCCCCTTGCCCAAGCCCTCATGAGATACAGTGGCATATCCTTGTGGCAAAGTGCCCCCCCTGTGTGTATTTTGTGTTACGTGTTGTGTGTAAATGTTGGTGTATAGTCATTGGTACACGGGATATAAGCGGGTCTGTGTTTCACGTGTATTTAAAAATGTAGATTTGTATTTAGGCACGAGGACGGCACAAATCACTTTCACGTGCTGGTTAAAATGTAATGTGTGGTCACGGGAGTACACTTAATTAATTCACGTGCAGTTGTACCGAGATTCCAATTGAATGATTGACTAGCAATCGAAGTCTCGGTACAACTGCATAAAAGCTGCATGTTTTCACTCACTTTCGGGGTTGTGTGTTCGGTGAGTGGAGAACGGGTGTGGAGACGGAGGTAATTGTTAATTGTAAAGTTAAAGTAGAAGCTCACCGTGTTTGTCTGTGTAGTTCGCTTTGTTTGTCTATTTATTTTGGCGCAAGTGCCGTGTCCTGTGGTTTTGTGTTACAACTGTTTATTTTCTGTCTGTTTATTCATTAAATGCTGAGCTAAAGCATTCGCTCAGCTCCACCAAACTCCACCTCTCTCTGTCGTTTATTGTTCCTGTTTCTGCCGTGACGTCACCGCCCAGTCATCCTGTCACACGTGGTGTCAGAACCGGGAAAACAGCGCCTCCAGGACTCAGGCCAGAGCGGGAACCGCAGGTTTTGTTTTTTTTTTTGAAAAGGAAAAGAAATGGGGAGAAGAGGCTGGAGAGGAGCACAGGAGGGCAAAGGGAGAAAGGCGGAAGCAGGGCTGTGGTGTTTCGACTGTGGCCAACCTAGCCACACCACCATACCCTGCACCGTCCACAGGACCCTTCAAGAAATGGCCCAAAGACTGGGATGGGGGGAGTGGTGCCCTGGCTGTGGGGCATATGGGCACACGTGCTGGATGAAGAAGAGAAGCCCTTGCTGCCACATCCTATGCCTGAATGGGAGGAGCCAGAGCGTCCACAGCCCAAGCGGGAGGAGCCAGAGCGTCCACAGCCCAAGCGGGAGGAGCCAGAGCGTCCACAGCCCGAGCGGGAGGAGCCAGAGCGTCCACAGCCCGAGCGGGAGGAGCCAGAGCGTCCACAGCCCGAGCGGGAGGAGCCAGAGCGTCCACAGCCTGAGCGGGAGGAGCCAGAGCGTCCTACGCCTGAGCGGGAGGAGCCAGAGCGTCCTACGCCTGAGCGGGAGGAGCCAGAGCGTCCTACGCCTGAGCGGGAGGAGCCAGAGCGGCCTACGCCTGAGTGGGAGGAGCCCGAACGTCCTACGCCTGAATGGGAGGAGCCCGAACGTCCTACGCCTGAATGGGAGGAGTCGGTGCGTCCACAGCCTAAGAGGGAGGAGTTTGTGTGTCCACAGCCCAAAAGGGAGACGTTTGTGTATCCACAGCCCAAGAGGGAGGAGTCGGTGCGTCCACGGCCCAAGAAGGGGAAGGTATAGCGTCCACAGCCCCAGTCTCCACCAGCAGAGGGTGAATTCCTGCTGGTTCCACCTCCATTGCCATGGGAGGACTGCTTGCAGCTCCCACCTCCATCAGCAGAAGGTGAATTCCTGCTGGTCCCGCCTCCGCCACCTCCATCGGCAGGAGCAGAGCAGCAGGAGCTGCCTCTGCCTCCTCCACCAGCAGAGGGTGAATGCCTGCTGGGTCCCTGTCCACCAGCAGAGGGTGAATGCCTGCTGGGTCCCTGTCCACCAGCAGAGGGTGAATGCCTGCTGGGTCCCTGTCCACCAGCAGAGGGTGAATGCCTGCTGGTCTCCCCTTCCGAGGCAGAGCCGCACCAGTCCCCTGCAAGAGAGGGAGGGCCGCACCAGTCCCCTGAAACAAGGGTAGACTACACGCCGCTCCCACCTCCGCCGCCAGGAGGCTACATGCCGCTCCCACCTCCACTGGCAGGAGCAGAGCAGCAGGAGCTGCCTCTGCCTCCGCCACCTCCATCGGCAGGAGCAGAGCAGCAGGAGCTGCCTCTGCCTCCGCCACCTCCATCGGCAGGAGCAGAGCAGCAGGAGCTGCCTCTGCCTCCGCCACCTTCACTGGCAGGAGAAGAGCAGCAGGAGCTGCCTCTGCCTCCGCCACCTCCATCGGCAGGAGCAGAGCAGCAGGAGCTGCCTCTGCCTCTGCCAACCCCACCAGCAGAGGAGGAATGCCTGCTGGTATCACTTCCCCCATCAGCAGAGGATGAATGCCTGCTGGTAACACTTCCCCAACCAGCAGAGGATGAATGCCTGCTGGTATCACTTCCCCCACCATCACGAGGAGAGGAGCAGGAGCTGCCGCCCGGCCGCAGTGGCCGAGAAGAGGGCCAAAACCCACACCCCAGCTTGTCCTGACTTCCTGCCTTGCTTCGCCCAAGGATGCTTGCCTCGCTGCGCCCAAGGATGTCTGCCTCGCTGCGCCCAAGGATGCCTGCCTCGCTTCGCCCAAGGATGCCTGCCTCGCTTCGCCCAAGGATGCCTGCCTCGCTTCGCCCAAGGATGCCTGCCTCGCTTCGCCCAAGGATGCCAGCCTCGCTTCGCCCAAGGATGCTTGCCTTGCATCGCCTGGGGTTGCCAGCCGCTCCGCATCGCCTAGGGTTGCCAGCCGCTCCGCGATCGCCTGGGGTTGCCAGCCGCTCCGCGATCGCCTGGGGTTGCCAGCCGCTCCGCATCGCCTGGGGTTGCCAGCCGCTCCGCGTCGCCTGGGGCTGCCAGCCGCCCGCGATCGCCTGGGGCTGCCTGTCGCCCGCGACGCCTGGGGCTGCCTGTCGCTCTGCATCGCCTGGGGCTGCCTGTCGCTCAGCACGCCTGTGGCTGCCTTTGCTTTCGACACAAAGTACAGGGTACGAGGGAGAAGTGGAGCTCCCGCTGCCGCCTCTATGGCCAGGGGCTCCCTCCCGAAGTTCGCCTCCCGAGGGTCAGCTGCTGCTGCCGCCGCCTCCCGAGGGTCCGCTGCTGCTGCCGCCGCCTCCCGAGGGTCCGCTGCTGCTGCCGCCGCCTCCCGAGGGTCCGCTGCTGCTGCCGCCGCCTCCCGAGGGTCCGCTGCTGCCGCCGCCTCCCGAGGGTCCGCTGCTGCTGCCGCCGCCTGGGGTCGCCAGGGATCCTGCTTCGCCTGGGGTCGCCGAGGGTCCTGCTTCGCCTGGGGTCGCTACACTGTGGCCAGAACCCCATGAAGGGGAGCTACCGGCCATGAAGAAAGGGGGAGGTCAGGAGACTAGCTCCCCAGCCGCATTTCCGTGGCAGGAAACACAGTGGCCAGAGCCCCACGGAGGGAGCTGGCGGCCACGAAGGAGGGGGTCAGGAGACCAGCTCCCCTCGCAGCAGTTTCGCTGCCGGAGATCGTGTGGTCGGAGCCCCACGGAGGGGAAATGCCGCCATGAAGAAGGGGGAGGTCAGGAGACCAGCTTCCCCAGCCGCACTTTCGCGGCAGGATAGTGTGTGGCGGGAGCCCCGGAAGAGGGAGCTGATAGCCACGAAGAAGTGGGGAGTGGAGGACATTCCACCATGGCCACCCCCAGAAACACCTTGCTTCTCCCTTTTCCGGGACTTTAAGACTGAGGGGGGAGGTGGCCATTGAGGCCATGTGTGCTTTGCACAAGGGGGGGTATATGTGGCAAAGTGCCTCCCCTGTGTGTATTTTGTGTTACGTGTTGTGTGTAAATGTTGGTGTATAGTGATTGGTACACGGGATATAAGCGGGTCTGTGTTTCACGTGTATTTAAAAATGTAGATTTGTATTTAGGCACGAGGACGGCACAAATCACTTTCACGTGCTGGTTAAAATGTAATGTGTGGTCACGGGAGTACACTTAATTAATTCACGTGCAGTTGTACCGAGATTCCAATTGAATGGTTGACTAGCAATCGAGTCTCGGTACAACTGCATAAAAGCTGCATGTTTTCACTCACTCGGGGTTGTGTGTTCGGTGAGTGGAGAACGGGTGTGGAGACGGAGGTAATTGTTAATTGTAAAGTTAAAGTAGAAGCTCACCGTGTTTGTCTGTGTAGTTCGTTTTGTTTGTCTATTTATTTTGGCGCAAGTGCCATGTCCTGTGGTTTTGTGTTACAACTGTTTATTTTCTGTTTATTCATTAAATGCTGAGCGAAAGCATTCGCTCAGCTCCACCAAACTCCACCTCTCTCTGTCGTTTATTGTTCCTGTTTCTGCCGTGACGTCACCGCCCAGTCATCCTGTCACAATCCTCCATGGCATCATCGCCACTGGGTGCCACGTCCACCTTATCGACCCTGCGATCAAGACTGTCTTCTGCGGAGAAGATACTTTGTTTTACTTTTTCACTAACTGTAGAAGGCTGGGCCCCTTGTTTGTTTTTATCTCTGAGCTATTGGATTCTCTTAATGTGAATTTTATCAAAGAATTGTTCATTTTTAACATATTTTTCAGTTACAGGGCAAGATTTAAAAGTTGTTTAGTTAATTTGATACTTGGTCAAGGAAAACTGGCAGTATGGAAAACAAGGAAAAACAAACTGCAAGGCTCTGGATTGTGTAGTGTTGTGTTCATGTTGAGATTTTTGTTAAAGGCAAGGATTAACCCTTTGCAGTCCATTTATTAAGTGCGTGTCAGGCACGTCAGGTCCAATTTATTTTCACACGCGCAGTTAATTTTAGACGCGCTGTTTAAAAGTATTTTTTTTCCACAGTCAAACGTTTTTAAAAGGCCCTGCATATCAACAAAGCACTCACTAGGCATCTCCAGCCCCGCCCCACCCTTTTGTTCGCTATAGCTTTCACATATGCTAACAAATAAATAATAATAATAATAATAATAATAATAATAGTCGTACATACCGATCAATCTCCTGATCACTCGTTTTATCACCAAACGCCTCAATAATGCGATCCAAGTCATTATTTTATTACTATAACATCTCAAAAAAGCTCTGCAAATGTCCGTGATATTCTCTGAGCACTGATTCAGTAACAGCCGAGATGAGACCAGGAGAATAATAATTACAGCTGAAAAGTGGAAGCGGAGCATTCGACTTGCAGCGACTAAGATCTATTGCTAAAGAACAGTTAAGTACATTGTAATTTAATTATACTTGTGGGTCACCATGCAAGTATATTTGTTTTCTAGTCGGCCTTGTGCATCTTGTGGTCTTGTGGTCTTGTGCAGCCGCTGACTAGTTGTGTGACCCTGAGCAAGTCACTTAACCTCCTTGTGCTCCGTCTTTCGGGTGAGGCGTAATTGTAAGTGACTCTGCAGCTGATGCATAGTCCACACTCCCTAGTCTCTGTAAGTCGCCTTGGATAAAGGTGTCTGCTAAATAAACAAATAATAATAATAATAATAATAATAATAATAATAATAATAATAATCCTACTGAAGTATCTTACTAAAGGGGAAATTAAGCAAATTGTATTGTAATTATGCTTGTGTTTTGCACAAGTCTATTTAATCCTTGGATTGTCGTCTGTACCCGGCTTATAAAACCCTCTGAATGTATTGGTTTTAAGTAGTGTATAATTTTAGCTGGTTTTTACTATTTATGAGTGTAATTTATTCAGTTAACTGATAATTTTAGTGTTTTAGTACAATTAGGAATATTTCTCTTGTTTACGCATTCAATGTGTTTTTAGTTGCGGATATGTAATTAGTCAAGTATCTGTTAAATACACAGTCGTCCTGAACTGGAACAGGGATTGAGAGTGATAGGAAGTGGTTTATATGATTTTAATTGCACTATCTGTTAGTTTCTGTCCAGAGATGGAGTGCTGGAGGGCCCGAGAGGATCGACTATCACCCCAGTATTGGAGGCGGACCATTGATGGTGTGCTGTGCGCAACAGAAAGCTCCCTTGGTGTAGACTGACCAGCGGGGGCACCAGTAACGCCAACTGAAAACTGTCTGGCTAGACCGCCTTAGTTGTAGGTTGGGCTCGGTGGCGGAGTGGCGCCCCCTATTGTGGGTGAGGTAAATTTGATCAAATTAATTGTTAAATTGGGGAGCAGGAGATTGGAACCACATCCGGTACCGATGACCTGGCTCGAGGAACTGGTTAGTGAAATTGTTGCTTGACTGCTTATTAATTATTTATATTCCTTTTAACATTGTCTGTACCTAGAATAAACACAATTAATTACCTATCTGGTTGTCTTGTCTGGTGTGTTCTGCTGCTGTTCTCCTCTGTGTGACTAAAGAAAGTGGGTTAAACGAAATTATAAATATTGTCCTTTTGCTATTAGCATGGGACTGGAGCAGTTGGACTACATTTTATAGCGCTCAAGGATATTGAACCGGACCACCTGATTAATTGAGGTGCCCGTGTTACACTACTAGACCAAGAAATAAATGTCTTTATATTGTACATAATTCAAGTCCTAGATGTGCAAATCCATCACTTTGTACAGGATATGTTGCCTCCCCAATTGCCATAAAAATGCAATTCCCTAAACCCCCACCCACATGAAACAAAGAACCAATTAAATGAAAGTCCCATCAGTCATACAACCAATAGTAAGACACTGATGTGTCCTGTGGTAGTGAATCTCTGGTTCTTTTGTCTTGCTTACAGACAACCTTCCCATTAACAAAATGAAGCCCATACCTGCTTGAAAAGGCATGGCTGTCACCTAAAGTTGCCCTCTGTCTGGTGCACTGCTCTCCGGTAAGCCATTAGTAACAGCGGCAGGTTGGTGTCCCAATCTCTCTGATGCTCCTGCACAAACAGGGACAGCTGGACCTCCAGCGTGCGATTGTACTTTTCAACCATACCATCGCTCTGGGGGTGCAACACTGTGGTTCGAGTCTTCTGAATGTGTAGAAGTCGGCACATCTCTTGAAACACCTGAGATTCAAAGTTACGACCCTGATCACTGTGTAATTCGCTCGGAATGCCAAACCTGGTGAACATCCCATTGACCAAGACCTCGGCTACCGTGGTGGCTTCCTGATCCGGAATAGCATAGGCCTCCGGCCATTTGGAGAAATAATCCATTGCTATTAAGGTATAACGATGGCGGCCTTTCTCAGTGACAGGGAGGGGACCCAAGACATCAATGGCCACTCTTTCCATGGGGGTATTTTAGGGGGGCGTGACGCAGTAATCGGTTCCTTTGTTGTGGTTAATGAGAGGAAACAAGGACTGTAGAAATGTGAGTGGAGTGTTTTGTTTATTTGTAACCTGTGGGTATTTGTCTTTGTCAGACAGCTAATACGAAGCCAGGAGCTGCAGCACGGAGCCAGCGCTAAGCCCGGACACACACTTGTAAATACACCACCATGACTGAAAGCACTGCACCTGTACTAAGAGCATAGAGAGTCTGGAGACTGTGTGTCTGTGTCTGTGTCTGTGTTTTGTCTTATTATTTCGGGACTGCAAAACCCTTTTGTTATATGCTGGCAATACCCATTGTTGGGTAGAGCCAGCCTTATTACTTAACGGTCTCAAACAAAGGAGGAGGCTGAATTAAAGAACTGTTTGAACCGTAACTTTGCGTCTGTCGTTGTCTGGAGCACCGGCATCACCCCTACACCTACGCACTGCAACGTGCACGTTCACAGTCAGTAACATGCATCCCCCGCCACGGCTGTAAATTCAAACTTCGAGCTCAGCATGATGAAAAACTTGATGACCATGCCATGTCAACAGTATTACAGAATAGCATGGATTAAGACAATCTGATAAGCAATTATCCAGATACATGCAAAAATGTAAGTTTGACATACAAATGGATGTATGAATGGACACACAGACAACCCCCCCCATAACCCCGGAATCTGATATTCTCCCATAACTTAAGCTAATTATGTTACTACCAAGTTTTATGACAATTGGATAAGTGGTTCTCCAGATTTATGCAACAATGTGTAATCTCACCTACACTATATCCCCTTCACAAGAGATTTCATCCCTGGCAGGGGATAAAAATGGCAGGGATAGGACACCTCCAGAGTACTGCTCTTAAATCTCATCAGCAAGCAAAACTCTGTGTAGCTCAATCATTAAAGCCTTTGCTTGTCGTTGTTACGCTCATAGCCTTGAATCCTGCTTTCAGAAAGTATTTTAATAGAGAATACTTCATTTAAATATAGTAGTGATATTAAAGCAATGCATGCTTAATTAATAGTATGGTTGTTATGATGGTGACATCCCAAATATTAGCATAGTCCCTCCTTTATTACCATAAAACAACACCCACTTCTTTGATAGCGCTACTATCAGTGGCATTGGAACAATTTTTAAAGTGGGGTGCTGAAAGCCATTGAACAAAACAGTAACCCCTGTATATGATGGAAGCCATGCAAAACAGAGGGTGCTGCACCCCCAGCACCCCTGGCTACTATCAAAGTGCTGTCGTTATATGTGTTGTAAACATGGCAGTTGCCAGGTTTGATTTTATTTATTTGTGTTGTTGTTTGCTTAACATACTGGTATTTAGGTGGTATTGTTTAATTGCATTGAAATACTCAAAACATCATGTCATCATTAAAAATCACCTTCATGGTGACAATACAATTCCAGAAATTAACTACAGTATAGCATGTCATTTTGGCAAGAAATTCAATTTGATTTTATTGGCATTTGAGAACAAAAAATCTAATCTAATGATAGTCTCAACGATCATTAATACGGTGTTTGTTTGGTTTTTTGGGGATATTTTAATTGTGCCTGTTTCTTTGATAATCTTTACATAGATCAATCATTCAATCTTTATTTCTTATATAGTGCCTTTCGTGATAAATCACCTCAAAGTGCTTTACTGATAAAACACAAATTGATAATATATAAAACAATTTGGAGAAATAGTAAAAAATAAGATGATAAAATACCCCTTTAAATTATTGGTACATACACTAAAGTAGTTACATACATTAAAATCATTTGGTGCCTCTCTTACAAATGGCAGATCATTTCACAACTTTGGGGCTTTAATGCTGAACCCTCTGCCACCTGCCTTCTTTCACTGTATCTATGGAATGATAGTAAACCTAAGGCAGTGGTGCGCAAAGTGTCGGGCAAGTCAGCAAGGGGGGTGCGACAATGATTAAAGAGGTAGTTCTTTTTTTTTTTTTTTAGGATAGGAAATTTGAAATAAATACATCTACTTAGTCCACATTATTAACTTTCAAATGTGCCATTGTCGATCATTCTTAAATGAAAAAAAAACTTTAGATACATTCCTAATGTATGGCTCAAATGAATGATCTGGATAAAAAAGGTCAACCACATTTCTCATGTAAAATCGGATGGATTTCTATTATTTAGTGATCCCAAAAGCATCAACTCTGTTTGATCTGAGTTTAACATTAAAACATTTTTTGTCATCCATTGCTTAATGTTAGGTAGTCAGAATATTTTCAGCTGAGGTGTCACCTGGTCAGAGATAAATGTAACTGAGTATCATCAGCAGAACAATGAAAACCTACCTCATGTGTACGGACAATATCGGCCAAGGGTACATTCAGATAAAAAAGAGGGTTCTTCGTCAATTTTAACAAATTGAAACCTATTTGAAAGACACGACACAACCTTACAATCCTACTAGATTCCCAAGACGATCAATCAAAATAGGCGAGATGATCAATAGTGTTGAATTCTGCACTTAGCTCTAGTAGTATAAGAAATACAGTATGAGCCCATATCGGAAGATAACAGCACATCATTTATGACTCTGATAAGTACAGTTTAACCAGGGCGGAAGCCTGTCTGAAATTTCTCATATATATTATGTACTGCAAGAAATGTATTAAGTTGGTTAGCTACTACTCTCGCTACAATTTTGGATAAAAGGTTGAGATTAGAAATAAGCCTAAAATGGTTAAGAACTTTTGGATCCATAGAAGGTATTTTAAGCAATAGTTTTACTACAGCAACTTAAAGAAGTCGGAAACAATACCAGGTAAAAGGGAACTATTGATAATACTTAAAACTGTAGTATTTATCCTAGAGAATACTTATTTTAACAATTTAGGGGATATGCTAACATTTTCTCCAGAAATCTGAAAAAGTTTAACTAAAACGCTATGTTTTTTTTTTTTAAATTGTAAACATAGTCAAAAACATATAAAAATGAGGTTAGCAACAGTTAAAGTAGTTGTTACAATTATTTTGGCAAAAAAAGAAACTAATTGGCAAACTCTTAAAATTGAGAGCTCACTTTTAATAAATTGCTTGTTCAACCAGTTAAATGACAACTAAGTGATACTAGGCCATTTCCTCTTTTTATGTGTAGTAAACATGACACAATAGATTTCACAGTGGAGCTGAGTACTCTCTCATGGGCATTTCTCCTGGCAGTGGAAATAAAACTAGTTGATCTCTGCATCTCAGTTGTCCTCTGGGGGAGTACTTTAAAAAATAAATAAACTAAAGTGTACAGATATACTTATATCATATATTTCATCAAGTAATGGGATATTACTGGAGTTAATATACTCACTAAATTTATATAAATAGGAATTAATAAAATACCCTATTAAAAAAATAACAAAGCAAGTGCAATTCTCTTTGAGTCAGGAAACAAAAATAGGGATATCAATATTTTATTGACTTTATATTACAATACAATAATACAATTGCTGGAGTTGGTAGGCTTTAGGACCAAAGTAATTACATGCTACCTGTTAAAAGATTTGAAAGACTACAATAGAGAGTGAGAGAATAGACTCAGGGACAAGACTGATTCACAAAAACTGTATGTGCTAAATATACAGTACATACACAAATCACTCCATTGAACTGAATCACCTACCTATGTATTTTTAACAGGCTGTGTTGCAGTATTTTATTTATTTTTTATATGTATTTTACAATACTGTATGTCCCAAATGTTTTTTTTATTTTTTTATTTATTTTACTCTTCATTAAACTTTCCATTTTAGTATAGACCCCCTCAATTAAAATACCCCACCTCAGACAGGTTTGTTTTAAACCCTCATAAAAAAAGCAGGTACATTAAAAATGCTGTCTGTCTGTAACAGGGCAAGAAGCCCTGTACATGGATTTTGTTTAGTTTTAGAACTGAGTCTCCCCCTCCGCCCCTGTGCAGTTTATTGTTTTGTGTTTGTTTATATTATGATTTATTTATGACGGCGTAGCCGTGTTTTGTTATTGTATTTGTTTAGTAGCGTGGATGGGTAGCCCCGTCCACAGTAATTAGAAAACCTAGTGCAGAAGGTTGCCATTGCCCAAATTAATTTAGTGGTTAATTTGTTGCTAAATCGGGAGATGGTCACCTGCATAAAAGCCTGCAGCTCGCTGCACTCAGGGTGGGTGTTAGAGAGAGCGAGCGAGAGAGAGAGGGAGAGAGAGAGAGAGAGAGACTTTTGACTTTTAAAGATCCTTTATTAATCGTTTCAATTAAACGGCAAAAAAGGGCAAAACACACAAATTAAGATATTTTAAACAAATAAAAGGATCATAAAAAATCAATACATAATAAAAAAACCCATAAAACTAAACAAACAGTGTTTTCTTTCGGTAAAACCAGATTAATAACAAATGAATAAAAACACTGTTAAAACAAAACTAGAAGTTAAACTGGAGTTCCCCCTCCTCACTCACAGCACACAAGGCGTCTCACACACACCACCTCTCCTGTAAGCTCTCCAGATTACTGACCATTTTAAAATACTCAAACTCTACTCTGATCTGGCTGACCACAAGCACCCTAAACTGACCCACCATACTGGTCAATCCAGAACCTGAGAGCTGATTTTTCCTTGTCTTTAAAATAGCCAATTTTGCCTGTCCAAATAAAAAATTAATTAGAACACACCTGTTTTTCATTTTAAAACTGTACATAACCCCAAAAATAAAAAGGTCCTTACTAAAAACAACCCCTAAAACGTTCAGGATTCCCTGCAGTAAATTAAAAAGTGGCCGCAGCCTCTCGCACTCACTGTACGCATGAAAAATGGTTTCCTCTGCTGAGCAGAAAGCACACTGCTCACTAATACTGGGGTCCACTCTGTGGAGAAACCTGCCCGTGGACACAATGCCGTGGAGAATCCTCCACTGCAGGTCCCCAACTCTCTTAGTGAGGGGCGGCTTGTACAGCACCCTCCACACCGGCCTGCGCCTATCCTCTATAGATAAGTGAACCCTCCACTTGGAATCTACCAGACCCCTTAGCTATTGTACTCCATGGCTTTAACACACAATTTATATATAATTTTGCTATTCATTGCATGAAAAACAATGTCCTCTACACTATGCAAAGTGAGTAATGTCCCTCCATTCTCTCCACCCCCCTCTCCTCCCTCTCCTACGGCTGGTGACACAATCATCCCAGGGAATAAGGAACACTGTCTCTGCTCTGTGCCTCTGGACAGCTCCTCCCTCAGGACCTCCCTGAGCCATGGGGAGAGGCAGCCCCTCAGCTCAACCACCAGTCTCTCTGCGAGCCTCTAGGAGTGCCAGCCCAGCTGTGCAGCTAGCTGGGAGGCAGTTAACCAGCAAGAGAGCTCAAGGTTGAACAGATGGATCATCCTGGTTATACCTGCTTTTAAAAACCTGACACAGAGCGTCATTGACTGGAGGAACTTAACTGGAAAAAGTGGATTAAAAAATAGGGGCTCATCAAACAGGGCCTGCCCGTTCAGGGACTCTTCATCCCTTTCCACCCTCACCAGCTGCCAGGCATTTAAAATACTTTGGTAAAAACTGGGAAACCCTGCTTTACAAAAAACTGGTGTTCTCAATTAAAAACAGGTGTTTTCCTAACCCCAGCCCCCCAACTCTATTGAGGAGGAAACAGGCCAACCTCTTCCAATGAGCCTCCTCCTCAGTGTACAGGAGTCTCTGTACCGCCTGCAGCCTAAAGGCTGCCACCCTGCTGGCAATGCTGACCAGCCCCTGCCCCCCTTCATCACTGGGGAGGTACAGGACTGCCGGCCTCAAACTGTGTCTCCCGTTCCCAAAGAACTCCAGCAGAACTTTCTGGATCTCCTCCACCAGGCCTCGGGGTGGGTCCAGGCACATTAGCCTGTGCCACATGCTAGAGACCACCAGATTATTAATGACCAGCACCCGACCCTTGAAGGACAGTTGGGCCAGCAGTCCCTTCCACCTCTGCAGCCGCCCCCTCACCCTGTCCAACAGACCCTCCCAGTTCTTTCTCATATAATTCTGAGTTCCGATGTACACCCCCAGCACTTTAATGCCTGTTCTGTTCCATTCCAGCCCTTCAAGCAGGAAAGGAGGGGTGCCAGGAAAGTGTCGCATTTTGCCCAGTTTACTCTGGCAGACGATGCTTTTTGGAACTCATTTAAAGTTTGCTGCAGTGCTTGAACATCAGCATCCCCACTCACAAACACAGTCACATCATCTGCATATGCAGACACTTTCACCGTGGCAGGGGAGGGTGTGGAGGGCGAGGAAGGCACTGTCTATCCAGCCAAACTGCCCCTCAGCTGGTGCATCAGGGGCTCTATAACCAACAAGTACAGCATACCAGACAGGGCACAGCCCTGCCTTATACCCCTGTACACTGGGAAAGGCTGACTCAGCCCATTGTTGATCTTTAAAATGCTAAAAATGTTGGAATAAAAAAGCTGAATATAAGAGATAAAAACAGGGCCGAATCCGAAAGCCTCCAGGGTTTTAAAGAGGTAGGTGTGGTCGACTCTATCGAAAGCCTTCTCTTGATCCAGGGAGACCATTCCTACATTAAAATCACAAATATCATTTACAGATATAAAATCTCTAATAAAAAATAGGTTATCAAAAATGGAGCGACCCGGTATACAATATGTTTGGTCCATATGTACTATAGTTCCAATTACTTTTTTTAATCTGTTTGCGACTGTTTTAGATAAAATCTTTATATCAGAGCATAAAAGCGACACAGGTCTCCAATTCTTTAGCTGACAAAGGTCTCCCTTCTTTGGCAACAGTGTAATCACTATTATTTTGTGTTCGTGACTTGTTTTTGTTTACCTGTTTTATTTTCGCTCTGTAAGCAAGTTTTGTTTTGTTTAAACCTTTGATTTATTTTTGTATTTGAATAAAACAGTGCCGCGTCTTTTGTTTTGAAACTGCAGTTTGGTGTCAGAGTTCTTCCCTTCCTGCTTCTGCCTTGATGTCACCACCCAGCCACCCTGTCACACTGTCATATTACAAAAGTATGCCAACAGTGTACCAGTCCATTTTCCCTAATGTAATACCAGTAAGGTATTAAATCAGACAAAAAGGTTATATTTTACTAATGCTTATAGATTATTTTAACTTAAATAAAGAAAGAAGAACTGAATTTAAAGACACCAAGAATATCTAATCTTTGTTAAGATAAAAAAAAAAATCTGTCCTCATACAGGATGATATACTTTTGCTTTGCTTTTCGTATAGTAAAAATGTGCAAAATATAAACTCTGTGTGTTAAATGATAAAATCCTCAAACTAAACTTAATATGAACTAAATAAATTGTGTTTTTAAAAATGATTTTCTTTTAGAAAATTGTTGGGAAAATGCCTTTTGAAAGTATGTATTTGAAAAGAGTTTGATCTGTCCCTGGGACCGGGACTTGATCTTTACATTTAGGGTCTGTCCTGTCCAATTAGGGACGGGTGGTCACCCTACTACTCACCAAGAGATAGACAGCAGCTAATGGTACCGCCTCTTTCCCCCCTCGAGACTTCAAATTCATAGTCATCCTTGCTCTATTGGAACCAGGAGATTTAATTTTTTTTTTTTACAAGTAATCTGATTTTTGCTTGTGTATTAATCATACTTAGAAAAGCATATTTCATACACTTGCTTTTCTGGATACCTGCACCTGTATGATCCCTTCATCTGTACAGACAGGGATTTAAATGGCATGTGTTTACCTGGTTCTGTAATGCTAGAAACACAGTGGTCTTCAAAGTAGTGCAATGGTGGAAGATAGGGTGTTATGCATTTAAAAAGTGTTTCCAGATCATTTTGGTAGTTTCCTGTGACAGGTTTTTTGTTCATAACAGCAGTGTCAAACAAAATGGTGACAGTGCCATATTATTTTATAATGATATTGTGTATTTAAAGAAAATGGACCACTATGATAATATCACCAGAGATGACGGTATAGGTATGTGGCAGGCTGGCTCGCAGTGGTGACGTCACAGACCAGGAACTACAGAAACCAAAACAATGGATGGGCGGGTGAAGCTGAGTGCAACGGCACTCAGCGTATTTATTAATAAATCAAATAAACAAAACAAATGATTTTAACAAAACAACAAAACAAATGGGCACGAGGGCCAAACGAATCAGACAGACAAACAAGTAAGTGTCGTGCTGGCTAATCCAGCACGTTCTAGCAATTGTTAATTTCTGTCTCCTCTCTATCTCCCCGTACCTCCTCTCTGCACCCAACAACCAACCCCGCAGCACGGACAGCTGCGGTTCTTATACTCTGGCCGAGGGTTAACTAGTTGTTAATTATCTTATTCCCCTCGGCCACAGTCTGCAGCGTTTGGTAGGATGCATGACTGTCAGCTAGTTAAATAATCAGTAGCTGATCAGTCATGCATTCTCACAGGGATTTTAAATATAAATATAAAAACAATAACAAAGGCGGCGCTTTTATCCAGCCGCAAACTAATACAAATAATAATAAATAGGGGGGACACTCCGCCACACATGCCCCCTGTGCGCAGCACACATGGCCTTCGCCACCTCCCTAAAGTCCCGGCTAGCAGTCGGTGCAGGAACAGGGGCAGCAACGGGCCAAGGTGGCGGCCACGGTGGGATGTCCTCCTCCCACCCAAACAGCCGTAGCGTTCCAATGGCCAGCGCACAGGTCGGCTCCTCTGGCCAAAAAATTTGGGGGTGCCCCTTCTTCATGGCGGCAGCTCCCCTCCGTGGGGCTCCGCCACCCTCTCTCCTGCAGTGAAATTGCTGCGGGGAGCTGGTCTCCTGACCTCCCCTTCTTCATGGCTGGCAGCTGCACTTCATGGGGCTCCAGCCACAGTATTTCCTGCCTTGAAAGTGCGGCTGGGGAGCTGGTATCCTGACCTCCCCCTTTTCCGTGCTTCGGCAGCTCTCCTTCATGGGGCTCCAGCCACAGTATTTCCTGCCGCATGGCAGGACTAGTAGCGACCCCAGGCAAAACAGGACCCTCGGGATGCGAAGGTAGCAGCTGCAGACCTTCGGCGAGCAGCGGCAGCAGCAGCGGACCCTCGGGCGGCGGCAGCCGCAGCGGACCCTTGGGAGGCGACGGCAGCAGCAGCGGACCCTCGGGAGGCGACGGCAGCAGCAGCGGACCCTCGGGAGGCGACGGCAGCAGCAGCGGACCCTCGGGAGGCGACGGCAGCAGCAGCGGACCCTCGGGAGGCAATGGCAGCAGCAGCAGCGGACCCTCGGGAGGCGAACTTGGGAGGGGAGCCCCTGGCCATGGAGGCGGCAGTGGGAGCTCCACTTCTCCCTCGTACCCTGGTGGCTCTCCAGGCGATGCGGAGCAACAGGCAGCCCCAGGCGATACGGAGCAACAGGCAGCCCCAGTGCGATGCGGAGCAACAGGCAGCCGCAGGCGATGCGGAGCAACAGGCATCCTTGGGCGGTGCGAAGCAACAGGCATCCTTGGGCGGTGCGAGGCAGGGCAGGAGCAGTCCTTCCCATGACGGTGGATGTGGAACCAGCAGGTATTCACCCTCTGCTGGTGGAGGTGGGAGGGGCAAGCAGTCCTCCCACGGCGGCTGAGGCGGAACTAGCAGGCATTCACCCTCTGCTGGTGGAGGTGGGAGGGGCAAGCAGTCCTCCCACAGCGGCTGAGGCGGAACCAGCAGGCATTCACCCTCTGCTGGTGGAGCTGGGAGCACCAAGCAGTCCTCCCACGGCGGTTGAGGCGGTACCAGCAGGTATTCACCCTCTGCTGGTGGAGGTGGGAGGGGCAAGCAATCCTCCCACGGCGGTTGAGGCGGAACCAGCAGGAATTCACCCTCTGCTGGTGGAGGTGGGAGGGGCAAGCAGTCCTCCCACTGCGGCTGAGGCAGAACTAGCAGGCATTCACCCTCTGCTGGTGGAGCTGGGAACGGTAAGCAGTCCTCCCACGGCGCATGAGACGGAACCAGCAGGCATTCACGCTCTGCTGGTGGAGGTGGGAGGGGTAAGCATTCCTCCCACTGTGGTGGAGACAGAGGCAGCTCCTGCTGCTCTGCTCCTGGCGGTGGAGACAGAGGCAGCTCCTGCTGCTCTGCCCCTAGCGGTGGTGGAGACAGAGGCAGCTCCTGCTGCTCTGCTCCTGGTGGTGGAAGCGGTGGAGGTGGCGGAGGCAGAGGCAGATCCTGCTGCTCTGCTCCTGGTTGTGGAAGCGGTGGAAATGGCGGAGGAAGAGGCAGCTCTTGCTGCTCTGCTCCTGGTGGTGGAGGTAGAGGCAGCAGGTATTCTTCCTCTGCTGCTGGAGGCCTGGGCGCTGGATGCACGGGCTCCCCCCCTCTGGGCGCTGGATGCACGGGCTCCCCCCCTCTGGGCGCTGGATGCACGGGCTCCCCCTCTGGGCTGGATGCACGGGCTCCCCCCTCTGGCGCTGGATGCACGGGCTCCCCCTCTGGCGCTGGATGCACGGGCTCCCCCTTCTGGGCGCTGGATGCACGCGCTCCCCCTTCTGGGCGCTGGATGCACGCGCTCCCCCTTCTGGGCGATGGATGCACGCTCCCCCTTCTGGGCTGGATGCTCGCTCCCCCTTCTGGGCTGGATGCTCGCTCCCCCTTCTGGGCTGGATGCTCGCGCTCCCCCTTCTGGAGCTGGATGCTCGCTCCCCCTTCTGGGCGCTGGATGCTCGCGTTCCCCTTCTGGGCGCTGGATGCTCGCGTCCCCTTCTGCGCGCTGGACACAAGGGGACTTTGGGCTCATCCCTTTCCTCATCTGTTTCCCGGTCGACCTCTGGGCAGCTTTCCTCCTCATGCCCAAATCGATGGCAGTACGTACACCACTCTTCCATGGAGTCCTCCCTGTGTACCCACCATGCGAGATCCCATGGCCGGAGCTCAGGATCCATCCTCTGGCTTCCACTGTCCCTCTGTTGTGGGGGCTGGCCATTCCTCTCTCCTCCCCTTTTTTTTCCCTTCACAAAAAAACACTTTTTGAAAAAAACAACAAAAAACGTCCTTTTCCTGGTCCGGCTCCTGGAGGCGTTGTTTGTCCCACACAGGACACCATATGTGGCAGGCTGGCTCGCAGTGGTGACGTCACAGACCAGGAAGTACAGAAACCAAAACAATGGATGGGCGGGTGAAGATGAGTGCAACGGCACTCAGCGTATTTATTAATAAATCAAATAAACAAAACAAATGATTTTAACAAAACAACAAAACAAATGGGCACGAGGGCCAAACGAATCAGACAGACAAACAAGTAAGTGTCGTGCTGGCTAATCCAGCACGTTCTAGCAATTGTTAATTTCTGTCTCCTCTCTATCTCCCCGTACCTCCTCTCTGCACCCAACAACCAACCCCGCAGCACAGACAGCTGCCGGTTCTTATACTCTGGCCGAGGGGTTAACTAGTTGTTAATTATCTTATTACCCCTCGGCCACAGTCTGCACGCGTTTGGTAAGGATGCATGACTGTCAGCTAGTTACATAATCAGTAGCTGATCAGTCATGCATCCTCACAGGTTTTTAAATATAAATATAAAAAACAATAACAAAAGATGCAGCGCTTTTATCCGTGCCGCAAACAAATACAAATAATAATAAATAGGGGTGGGACACTCCGCCACAAGGTAGTTCAATCCCAGTAATAAATTAATAACATTACAGGAGAGGAAATACAATAATACATCTTCATAAAGAACCCTGTAACTATGTATAAACAACATTAGTATTCAGTTTTGTTGTTTTTTTGGGGAGTGAGAACACTGTATCAATGATTATACACATAGCTTTTACAATCTATACTAAAAAAATAACTACAATATTATGTTATTTTGTAATGCAAAGAATAAAATAATAAATAACCAAAGTAGTCTCTGTCTCCATATCAGTTAACCGCCAGCTCAAAGGGTGTTTACATTTTGATGACGCTTAGACTGCATTAAATTTGTTTGTATGTATTAATTTGCAGAGTCCAGAAATTTTTATGTCAAATGCATTTCTTCTCTTTAGGGTGGAGTATCGTTTTTATGACAGTTACCTATGTTTGAGTGTTTGTACACCAGTGAACCTACTGCAGTGATTAGTGTATCATGCAGGATAACTGCTGAGATTTGGTGCTAAATTTAGACCTATTTCCTAAAGTATCTCATGGGAGCAGTGTACCAGGTGATGTAGTGGCTGCTTCTGTCTCGACAGAACTTTGAAATTACTTGACTTTGCTGCCATTTTACTTATATATTTTTCCAGCGATTTAATTGGACATGCTACTAGATCACCAAGATCTTCAAACATACTGTCACTGCAAGAGGCCAGTCGGTTATCAGTGTTGAACACAACTAATGTTTTAAGTTTCTTTCACATGCTGGCTTTGAGTTGTTTCATTTAGTAGTTTGACCAATTCAGTCCTGATAATTTGCCCGTTCATTTGCCAGATACGTTGAAACAGTTGTCATTTTTATGATTGTTCAGTGTTTTTTAATAATGTAGCTATGCTGAGGACTACAATATGGAGCAGATGTTTTTTATTTTTTTTATTTTTTTTATTTGAAAAGACAGTTTCAAAATTCCAGGCTTTTCCAGTCACTGAATAAGGGATACTGACTGGTCTTCTAGGAACCTGATTGGCTGAGACAAACTGTGAGGCTTATAATTCAACATCAATTCACATTTTTCCCACTGTATTTCATCACCCCTAATGATTGGGATGTCACACAGAGCAGCCAATAGAAATCCAGTATTGGATTATTGATCTCTGGTTGAGGACACAGTGGTGCAGCCTAATTAATCTAACTTTTTTTTTTTTAGCAAACACAAAACAAATAAAATAACACCTAAAAATCATTGAAAAAGCGTGACACAGAATCAAAAGCAGACCTAACCACTAAAGAGATATACTTCTCCAGTCTAAGACCACTATCCAGGGTGACCCCCAAGCTCCTCACAGAAGATGAAGGTATTATCTTGCAGTCAGCCGAATTAAGGACTAAAGTGTCCAAGTTGGCTAGCTGCTTTTTTGTGCTAACCACAAGTAGCTCTGTCTTGCTAGCATTGAGCTGAAGAAAGTTGGCGGTCATTGAGTCATGAATGTCCGTAAGACAGGCTGCTCAGGAACCACTAGTAACACTATCCTCCCTGCCAACTTGGGTATACAGCTGAGTATCGTCAGCATAGGAGTGGTAGAACATCCCGTGCTGACGTATCAACAATTCAAGTGGCAGCAAATAAATGCTAAAAAGTAGCAGATCCAGAACAGAACCCTGTGGAACTCTGTATGGTACACGGTCTACCTCAGAATCCTGACCTACAAAACTCACATAATGTGTTCTGCCTGTCGTTGAGGCTTATACAAGTCCTCAAACGACAGAGCAGTATGCCATGGTGTGGCGGAGTGTCCCACCCCTTTGTTTATTGTGTATTTATATTAAGATTTATATGTTTATGCGATGGCGAAAGCCAATGTTATTTGTTATTTTGTCTTTTGATTATAAAAACTTGTGAGGATGCGTGACTGATCAGCTACCGATTATTTAACTAGCTGACAGTCACGCATCCTTATTAAACTTGTGCAGACTATGGCCGAGGGGTAATAAGATCATTAATTAATAGCTAGTTAACCCCTCGGCCAGAATATAAAAGCCTGCAGCTGTCTGCGCTCAGGGAAGGGTGTTCGAGAGTGGAGAACGAGTGAGGAGTTAAAATAATTAAAATAGAGTTAACAATTGCTAGACGGGCTGGCTAAAAACCAGCACGATACTTGGTTTGTTTGGCCAATTCACCTTTTTGTTTTGTCGTGTTTTGTGTTTGTTTAAATATTTTGTTTTTGTTGTTCTTTAATAAAGCACTGAGCGCCGTTGTGCTTCAGTTTTGGTTTCCGTTCTGGTCCGGCGTCACCCCTGCAAAGCCATCCTGTTCACACACGGGCAACCGTGTCAAAAGCCACCAATAGATCCAACAGGACAAGCGCCGACCCACAATCAGCATTGATCAGCAGGTCATTAATAACCCTTACCAGCGCTGTGTCAGTGCTGTGTCCTGCCGAAATCCAGATTGACAAGGATTGAATACATTGTTGGCTATTATGTGTTTTGAGAGCTGGATAACCACACGCTCAAGTAATTTAGAGAGAGATGGTAGATTAGAGATTGGGTGATAGTTTGACAAATCAGCCCCATCTGCTCCAGCCTTTTTTAACACAGGTCTTATGATGGTATGTTTTAATTCCAGTGGTACAGCCTGCTCTTAACAACAGATTTAAAATGTGAGTCAGGCATGCAAGTTAAGTCCCACATTGACGGACTATATTGGACAGCAAAGGGTTCAAAGGACAGGTTATGGGTCACATAGCCTCAAGTAGCCCTAAAACCTCAGCCTGAGAAACTTCCATTATGCTAAACTAGAACTGAGGGGCGATTGCAAATGGCTCAGACTCAGCCACAAGCTCATTGTGCACTGAGGAGAAGCTAAGGACCATAATGTTGTTAAAGATGGAGAAAAAATCTCTTGAGTTACCACTATTTTAATAAATAATGCCAGAGTAATATTCCATTCTCACCTTTTGATAATATATATATATTCTTTGAAGTTGTATTTTATTATCTGCGATAAGAATAGCAACTGTATTTGGTATTTTTTTTTTATTTCATGTCATGCCTATTTTAAAAAACCTAACCCACACAAAACAGAAATATCTAATATCTATTTGTTTACTACATTTTACATACTTTTCAGCATGCTTCTTTCAGTTCATTCCCACTATTTTGTGAAGGTACACTAAACAGTTATTTCAAAAGCACAACTAAAAAATAATGCTCTATCTATGGCTATTACAACTAATAATAGCCTATCAAAAGGCAACAGTCACTTTAATTTTTATTGCAGCACTGATAGGCTCTCATTTAATGACCCCATGGTATAGTGCTGTTAACAGGATCCACTGTCGCTATTTAACACTTGTTAAAACGTCTTAAGCTCGAGATGACAGATTGCTACCCCAAATCCATAAAACCTCCTTTGATGTGGATGCTATGCTTTAGCAAAATGTACATTGTTGCTTTGATGTCACTTTCAATTCCAAATAGCCAGCAGCATGAGGTGTGCAGAAGAAATTGCATTAGAAGGATTTACTTTTGCAGTCTGCATGAGCAAAAGAGCAGATCTGACACACAGAATTAAAAATATCTCCCACGCACAAACAACCAAGATGTCTTGGCAGTGGCTTACAACAGCAAGACTCTAATTTTAGCTAACAACACATTTTTCAAAAACAAACACTGCGCATTTACCAATATGTATTGCAATGATTGCAATGATTTGCCAACACTCAATTCAAACTAAATAAAAACAGATTCTTACCTTACATTATCAGATGTGTATGTGTGTATATATATATATATATATATATACAGTACTGTGCAAAAGTTTTAGGCAGGTGTGAAAAAATGCTGTAAAGTAAGAATGCTTTCAAAAATAGACATGTTAATAGATTATATTTATCAATTAACTAAATGCAAAGTGAGTGAACAGAAGAAAAATCTAAATCAAATCCATATTTGGTGTGACCACCCTTTGCCTTCAAAACAGCATCAATTCTTCTAGGTACACTTGCACAAAGTCAGGGATTTTGTAGGCATATAGTCAGGTGTATGATTAAACAATTATACCAAACAGGTGCTAATGATCATCAATTCAATATGTAGGTTGAAACACAATCATTAACTGAAACAGAAACAGCTGTGTAGGAGGAATAAAACTGGGTGAGGAACAGCCAAACTCAGCTAACAAGGTGAGGTTGCTGAAGACAGTTTACTGTCAAAAGTCATACACCATGGCAAGACTGAGCACAGCAACAAGACACAAGGTAGTTATACTGCATCAGCAAGGTCTCTCCCAGGCAGAAATTTCAAGGCAGACAGGGGTTTCCAGATGTGCTGTCCAAGCTCTTTTGAAGAAGCACAAAGAAACGGGCAACGTTGAGGACCGTAGATGCAGTGGTCGACCAAGGAAACTTACTGCAGCAGATGAAAGACAATTCATGCTTACTTCCCTTCGCAATCGGAAGATGTCCAGCAGTGCCATCAGCTCAGAACTGGCAGAAAACAGTGGGACCCTGGTACACCCATCTACTGTCCGGAGAAGTCTGGTCAGAAGTGGCCTTCATGGAAGACTTGCGGCCAAAAAGCCATACCTCCGACGTGGAAACAAGGCCAAGCGACTCAACTATGCACGAAAACACAGGAACTGGGGTGCAGAAAAATGGCAGCGGGTGCTCTGGACTGATGAGTCAAAATTTGAAATATTTGGCTGTAGCAGAAGGCAGTTTGTTCGCCGAAGGGCTGGAAAGCGTACACAAATGAGTGTCTGCAGGCAACAGTGAAGCATGGTGGAGGTTCCTTGCAAGTTTGGGGCTGCATTTCTGCAAATGGAGTTGGGGATTTGGTCAGAATTAATGGTCTCTTCAATGCTGAGAAATACAGGCAGATACTTATCCATCATGCAATACCATCAGGGAGGCATCTGATTGGCCCCAAATTTATTCTGCAGCATGACAACGACCCCAAACATACAGCGAAAGTCATTAAGAACTATCTTCAGCGTAAAGAACAAGAAGGAGTCCTGGAAGTGATGGTATGGCCCCCACAGAGCCCTGATCTCAACATCATCGAGTCTGTCTGGGATTACATGAAGAGAGAGAAGCAACTGAAGCTGCCTAAATACACAGAAGAACTGTGGTTAGTTCTCCAAGATGTTTGGGCCAACCTACCTGCCGAGTTCCTTCAAAAACTGTGTGCAAGTGTACCTAGAAGAATTGATGCTTGATGCTGTTTTGAAGGCAAAGGGTGGTCCCACCAAATATGGATTTGATTTAGATTTTTCTTCTGTTCACTCACTTTGCATTTAGTTAATTGATAAATATAATCTATTAACATGTCTATTTTTGAAAGCATTCTTAATTTACAGCATTTTTTCACATCTGCCTAAAACTTTTGCACAGTACTGTATATATATATATAAAATCCAGGGCTGGCAATGGAACGTGAAACAAGCAATGTGATTGGTTGAGCAAGGTTCCAGCTGTCCGTATATTGGATGGATACGAACAGTTGGAGCCTTGTCACATATTCTAAATCACTGCGCTGCCTCACAGAATTTAAAGTATCGGACGGTAGCCATCTTGTTTTTACAGTTACAGATGTACAGTAGAGTCAGTGGTTGCAAATTCTTGCCTGTGATTGGTTAAAACCTCATTGTAGGAGGAAAAATAGATTGAACTAGTGCCACATTCGTACACCACCGGGCAATAGTCTCCATCTGTCATGTGATTGGTTCACATCACTGTCAGTACCGCCCCTTTTCAAAGGAACACCACCTCCACTCCAAAAAGAAGATAAAATGGATGAATGAAAAAACTGCTGAACTGCGATTCTCTGACTTAACAGAAAAATAAATTACAGAATATACTACAAAAGAAAGAAAAAAACTGGCGGTATGAACTTCAAAAACATTTTCTGTTATTTACTTACTTATGTTGGTTAGTTATTGACTTATGCTGTATCAGCTATATTTAAACAAAATACAGGAAAGCCATAAATATTTGCAACCAAAATATTTGGCGAATCACACCTATAAAACCTATTTTGGTGACCTGTTGCACTGGTAGTAGTATATTACTTCATTATATGTACAGCACTAAGATATTAATGCCAAAAATGTTTAACCGCATAATAAAAGGCTCACAAATATTTATGGCTTTACAATATACAAAGTCATATTTACTATCCAACCTTGCCTCTCTTGTTATTTTGACTGACTCATATATTAAATATGTACTGCAAACTCCAGGGTGCAATGTCCTCAGCCTGCGGCTTCGGGCATTATAGCCCCCTGTTGGTAACAATAGTCTTCCCCCTGGGCATTTAATTTTCCTCTATGAGCTGAGTTTGCAGTACATATTTAATATATGAGTCATATATATATATATATATATATATATATATATATATATATATATATATATATATATATGGTGCATTGGAAAACGTACTAAAAAAAAAAAAACTTTAGTTCATTAATATACTGTATATAATAATTCTAGAAATAAATGTACTTTAGTAACTCTCTCAAGCTGTATGTATTTTGTTATGCAAATAATGCTTAGGGTGGTTTGAACCAGCTTATTTTAAATCCATGTGGTTAGGGGAACACAGTTTGCCCCAGTGCTTTCATTTATAGTTAGTACATAAAATACTGAGCCGACTGTCAGATTCTGGGTCTTTGACATCAAAATATCAAAACAAAACCACCAGATGTGAAGATAGGTAAACAGATCCAAACAATCAAAACAATGACAGCAATGAGGAAACACCACACAACAGGATCAAGAGGCATCTTCCTGGAGCAAAAATTACTTACATTCTTTTAATTACCTGAAAATTGAACAGGGGATTCACCAGCATGCACCACACCTTTGATTCCCGGTTGAGATTTTTAAAGTAAGCACACTATAGTACTTGTACGATCAGCTGTTGTGAAATGGTGTTCTTCTCAGAAACTAAATGTTGCTTTCCCTGAGACATGGATTTTTTATTGTCAACTGCATTGCTTATTTAACTAATAGAATAGCAGCCCTGGTATATGTACAAGACATTGCAATTGCTATGATAAAAAAAATGAATACTCGTTCACCCTAATGTGCACAGATTTTATAACGGAAAATCTGAAATCGGCAATGTGATAGTACTGTAATTCATAGTATGTACAATTTGGGCAGGCTTCCATCATTCTTCCAAGAAAATGTGACTGAACTCACAACATTCAACAAGTAAAAAAAAAATCTCTCGATAAAAATTATGCCTCTTAAAACATCACCCCTTTGTTTAAAACACATCTTTCCCATGCCAAACACATTCAACTGTAGTTGAGGTTATCATGTTGTATGAATTTGCATTGGATGTTGGTACAGCATGAATAATAGATAACATACAAGTTTCTCAGAAACAGGATCATAATCCTGCCCATCTTCTCACCAGTTGGGAAGCTTTATTACTGCAAGATAATTTCAGCAAGTCAAATAATTTGGAAGCACTAAAACAAAAATGGTTTCATGTTATGTTTATGTATTTCTAATTTGCTGTTGTAAGAAATTACTTTTTAATAACAGACTACCTCAGAAAAGCAACACAACGGTAAAAGACTAGTAAACAGATGTCAAAAACAATTTAATGCAACCTCATTGACAGTTTATATGTTAAATTGATGTCACTACTAACAACTAATAATGTGAATTTTCTTTTTTTTTTCAGATACTGTACATGCAGAGATTTATTTTGCAGATTTTATAACGTATCAGCTAAAGGTTAAGGCTCCTGGAAAAACAACACCCCCATTTGAAGAGATATTGTTGTGCTGGACTAATTTTTTAGGAAATTGTTTTAGTGTCAGGTAGTTACTCTTTTATATTGCATTAGTGGTCAATATAATGAAGGCTTCTGATTTTCAGCATTTTATCCTAATTTTTAAACTCTCCTTTAATAGTTAAATTGATACCTGTTAAGCCATTTGTGTATCTCAATCAAAACTGAGAAACATGTTAATAGTAACATTTATTACATTTTTCTGTGAAACAACTAAATGGACTTTCACATTGGCCAAGCCTTAATATTTACAAGCAGAACAAACAAACAAGATTGCAACATGTTAATAAGTGACTAATCTTTATTAAAGCTATTATGAAAAGTAAAGTATTTTGCTGGACACACTTTAATACCATTGTTATGCGTAACTGTATTTACGTTAATAAAGATCAGTCGCTGCTGCTTTTAATTGAAAAAGTAAGACTTACAATTTAAATCCCATTTAGTTGTTTCATAGAAAAAGAAAGACCTGTAAATTAAATCAATTTTACTATTACTGCTTTTCTCAGTTGTGATGGAGACACACAAATGGCTTAACTGGTATCAATTGACTTTTTAAAGGAATGTTGAAAAGTCAAGGTAAAACACTGAAAATCAGAAGCCCTAAATATACTCAATAAGGCTGTATATCACACATTGGTCTAGGTTTTGCCAGATGTCCAGGAGCACATAATAAATGAAAGAAGGATATGTATTCTATCTGGTTGCATTTAGCCTTCTGTTTATGCCACTAAATTATGGTTATTTTTACAGTTGTAGATGGAGCTTTTTAAAGTGTTGTTGTACAAGGCCACAATTTATGAATAGTTGTGGTAAAAAAATATATTATACAGTCATAAGAGCTAATAGAGATTGTGTACAACATATGTCTTTCATAGGACAATAAGGTAAATAGATTGATTCATATAACGCAGATACCTGAGGTTCATATATTGTTTATTATATATTGGCAGGATAAGGACAAGTAATACAATAAAACAAATTAGCACAGTTTAGCTATCAACATGTGTATATAAAGAAGTAAAATGGGAAGAGTCTTCATACACTAAATGCCCACACTTTCTTAGCTGAAGAATGAGCTTGGGAGACAAATAACAACATATATTTGAACCAGTTAGCCCAGTTTCTCTATATCTGGGACATTGCTGTTTTTACTTCTCCGTCAATGACAGCTCTAAAACATGAAGGAGAGTTACATTTATAGCACTTAACTATTATTTTTTCAGAACAGCTGTTTGGAAACCCCAGTGGAACATGAGTTATCTAATTGGTTTTAAATTGACCATATTTATCTTTTGACAACAGCTTCATGACACCTAAGCTTTTTGGTTAAAAAAGACAGAATATCTTGGTCATAATGCCAAGGGCATTCACCATTATTAGCCTAATATTACAGTAGTTTGACTACAGGAATCCATCATTTTGCAGTGTGATGGGGTTCTCAGGGTAAATCGCAGCAAACATTAACACGATTAAGCCTTCATGGCGAGAGATTAATGTACATTTGCAGTTTAGTACAAGATGTATATGGGAGGTCAACACCTGCCAAATGCAGCCATATATTACATGTCCAAGGGGGGAAATGAAGAATAGTATATTTATCTTGTTGGCCTCATTCAGGTGGAGAATGACAGTTTTGAAAAATATGGTGCCGTTCCCCTGCTTGTTTGTGAAAGTCTAAAACGGTTTGCTGATATGACAAGGAATGTCACAGAAAGTTTGGTTCATTTTGATGGCTCCTCAACGCACCACTCCGTCTCTGACTCTGGAAACGCCGGATTCTGGAATTCTGCTTTGCATGCTTGAGTTTAATGGAAAGCTCTTTGTCTTGTTTGGTTTATTCAAATAGTAAAAGGTACACAAAATAACAATCTTCAATCTTCAATCTTCAATCTTCAATCTTCTGACTCCAGGCACCGAGAGTACAAATGTTTCATTCTCATTTCCCGGGGTTAAATAGCCCTAGCTCCACCCCTAGTTCCTGTAGCAGGAAACCTATAAAAAGTAAGGCATCCTTATCAAAACTCTCTAATAGGTTAAAATCCTACAGAGCTTGGCTCCACTTAGTCTGGGTTCACGCTGCAAGTAGATGGTTGTCAAGTGTACCGCAGCGTGTGTGACTACTGCTTTTGAATTGTTACAGTCAATCTTATTGTACATAATTATAACAAACTAACATTCAATAGTATCTGATTACAACATTGTACAGTACATAAAAACTAGCATTCAATTGTGTTCAAGGATTACAGATAATACTGCATATATTTGCCTTTTAATACAGTGTTTTACCGGGTATTGTCAATAGTGTGCAATTCCTGCAATATAGTAATAATAAAACATTATTATCACATCTCTGGTGATTAGGCATGTACACAGCATTTATAATCCCTGGTCCGCAGCGACTACTAGTAGAAAAAAAGAAAGTTGTGCAGTTTGTGTGAGTCGACATGGCAGGAAAAAGAAAGACGCTTTCTGCGGACGACAATTGTACAGGTATTTTATTTTATTTTTTGTTCTATTAGTGAAAATTTGTTTTAATAAAGTTAATACACATTTCTTGAATGGGAGCTTTGAATCTCTGCTTAGTGAAAAACTGCGAGATTTGCATCGCAACTGAAAAAAAGCAAGCCACAGATACTTAAATGCAGTGGTAGACCTGACAATAAAATGCTGTACTGTAATGTCATTTTAATTCAAAGGCCATTACATGTAACACCGCACGGCAATTAAACTAGGCACCCTCACGAGACGATCGCTTCTCAAGTATACTGTAGTAAAATAAAATAGGATTCTGCAGCCCTGAGTAAACATAATCGTGATCATATAATCGTGCTTATCCACAAGGACTTTGATTGTTTCGATGTATTGTCCTCGGTGATTGAGCACCATTGACATTTGTATACTGTATTTAAACTGCTGATGCGCGGAAGCACGCTTTTGCTAATTGTAATCATATCGGTCTGCTTTTAAGAATCAACCGCTTATAAGAATCAAATCATCCGGGACGGATGTGATTCTTATAAACAGACTGCACTGTATTTAACATTAAATTGTAATTTCCAAATATAAAAATGTCTCTGACATATATGTAAAAATACAGCTGGGAATAAGTCACAGGTAGTGGTAAATGTGCTTTAAACAGACAGACATCTTTTTTGTTTCAGGGGACAGTGCCTCGGTTTCCCGCAGATGCTTCAAATCCAGGCTGGTAATTTGGGGGGTGGTGTCTGGCCTTGACATTACCTGGGGTGCGTTCAATAGCAGAGCGCTCTCTAGTGGCGCCCCATAAAATATGTTAGCAGTTACTGAACAGTCTGTTAGGAGTGAGCAGTTTCACAATAGCAGGCAAGAAATCACTGTGTATTAAAACAGTTGCTTTAAGTGAGTTTTGCAATTTTATTTTTTAAATATATATTTACTACTGTATTATTTGTAATAGTTACTGACACTTGTTTTGATTTGTCAAGTTATAAATAGTCCATGTTTCCTTTTCTAATACAATTGGCACTTTAAAAAAATAAAAAAATAAAAAATACCAGAATCAGTTTTAAAAAGCTAAAATACTACTTATCACACATGTGTTGGTCTTACAAATCCATATTTGAAAAAATCCAATTGCAGCCACCGCACTGATAATGCAGGTCGGCCACTCTTATGTAGCGTCTGGAAAGCAAGCCAGGATTCAATTCTTCAGCTTGTAACCTGCTTCCTCTGTACCATGTCTTGAATCAGCTGGACAGAGTACCTTGGGTGTGTCCTCCTGACACAGAACACATTTGTCCCAGGCTGTCCGACGTGACATCTCAGGCTGCTGAGAATCTAAAACTTTGGGTACCTTGGCCTTTGTCACTCAAAAGCATGTTCTAAAGGAAATATGACAGATAAGAGCAAGATAAAAACTCAACCAGCTGTGGTGGATCCTTCCATGCAAATCATGCAGAAGTATGTCACTGAAAGCTTTGTTTATTCTACAGTACTTTCAACCTCATATCGGTATGTAACAGGGCGAGGAGCCCTGTACATGATTTGTTTATTTTTAGAATGGGGTCTCCCCCTCCTCCCCTGTGTCTCATTTGTGTTATTTTGTTTTTGTTTTGTTGTAGTAGTATTATTATTTATTGTTATGATTTATTTATTTATAAATGAGATGGCGAAGAGCCATAGGTTTTGTTTGGCAGCATGGATGGGAAGCCCCATCTACAATTTAAAAACCTTGTGTAGAAGGTGCCATCTCCTGAATTAAGTGATTAATTTGTTGCTAATTGGGAGATGGTCACCTGCATATAAGCCTGCAGTTCCCTCTGCTCTGGGTGGGTTGTTCAGAGGAGAGAATGGAATGAGAGAAAGCGAGGAGAAAGAAATAAAACAGAAAGTAAAAAATAATCTAGGAACAGTTAAGGCAATTTGTGCAGCCTGACTTGGATCATTTGTTTAGTGATCTTTGTTTTTATTAAAACCTTTATTTTGCTCAGCGAGCAGTGTTTTTGTTTAAATATTTATTTTATTTTTGTTATTTAAATAAATGGCACATGCCGCGTCTTTTGCCCTGCAGTACTGCCTGCGTGTTTTCTTCCTGCGTCTGGCCTGATGTCACCATTTAGCCATCCTGTCATACTGTACTTGTCAAAAGTTTATATATCATTCAGATGTATTTAAAATATTATGTTTAATATGCAGTTTCACATTGAAACAGGTTGAGGTCAAATAACTATATTTATATTTATTGGCGTAAACTTTGTTTAATAAAAAAACACATTATAAACATATCTTTTAATTGAAGTTTTCCATTTATTAAAAGAAATGAAATAAATGAATACCTGTTTTAAATTTATTTTCAGTTAGCACTGAAGTTGCTCTTAAAATATCTAGATACTCTTTTTAAATACATTACGGTATTAAAAAAAATAAAGCTGTAATAAATAAAGCTGTGCCGGTTCCATCTGCCATTATTTTTATTTCTTAGCAGACACCCTTATCCAGGGCGACTTACAATTGTTACAAGATATCACATTATTTTTACATACAATTACATTAATTTTTACATACAATTACCCATTAATACAGCTGGGTTTTTACTGGAGCAATCTAGGTAAAGTACCTTGCTCAAGGGTACAGCCTATTTAAAAGCCGGTAATGAACTGCGCCGGCTGCCTATTGGCAGCCGGCGCACCAGCTGCCCAAAGGCAGCCGGTGAAAAGATTCAGTTTGGCACCCCCTAATCAAAGGGGTGCCAACAAAAACGCCATTAACTGACCCAGTAAATTAAATGTTCAAAGAAAGGGGGTGGTGCAGAGCACGCCACCTAGAGCCCACTGGTCAACAAAAGCCGTCATGTCGCCAGTGGACTCGCGTTGGCGTGCTCTAACACCACCCGAAGCGAAGGAGGGCCCTGAACATGGCCCGCGAGTCAAAGAGACCCTCCCGGTGATCTTACGCTTCCTGGTCTTGTAGATGGTAAGTTTGCCAAGAGCCAGGAGCAGATTCACCAGGAGGTCTCTCTTCTTGCTGGAGCCACGAACAGGGTGCCCAAAAATAAAAAGTGTGGGGAAAAATGCAGCCAGAACTGCAGCAGGAGGTTCTTCAGGAACAAAAGAACGGCTGCAGCCTGGCGCAATGGAAATAAATGTGGAACACCGACTCGGACTGACCGCAGAAAGGGCATGCGGGGTCCGAGTCGGTGAAGTGACGCAGGACCTCTCCTGGCGCTGGCGCTCCGTGTAGCACCCTCCATCCCAGGTCCCCAGCACCTCTGGGGACCAGCGGGAGTACAGAGCCTCCCACTGGGGACTCTCGCCCTCCGGGGTTGGAGGGGCTCCGCCAAGCGGTGTCTCGGCGGGAGACGAGGGCGAGGAAGTGGAGGTGTGGGCGTCATCGCAGTACAGGGTCCTCCTCGACACGGAATGAAGGGGGTCGAGGAGAACTGCGAGATCCTGCTCAGGTGATTCTCGAGGGGAGGCTGAGGGGAGCCCTGTCCTTTGGTCTTATCAGCAGGACCGGAGAGCCGGGGTAGGGAGGGACGATGGCTCCCGGTCCTGAGGACCCCTCGAGGTACCTGACAGAGTCTGGGTGCAAAGCTGCTTTGCACTCCCGGATCGCTTCGGCGGGCCGTTCTGAGGGTCCCCGAGTCGCCCTGGCGACCAGCGACTCGAGGAGTCAGCCACGCCGGCGTTGGTGATCCAGGAGATCCCAGACTCTGGTCACCTGGGCCGAGATCAACAGGCTCCGCACCGCGGGGATTCCAACGCCTGTGCACCTAGATGGGGGTTGTGCAGCAGGGGCTCCAGAAGGAATCGCTCCCCTCGGTCGGAACTGCGTCTCGGCCGATGTCGAACATGCTCCGGGTCTTGAGCAGGTCCCTGTAAAGACCGGCAGCTCGGGAGACGGATCCCGGGAGGTCGAGCCAGAACAGCTGCGGTCGTAGCCCAAGCGGTGCAGCTGGCGCAGGAGGAGGGAGGCCAGCGCACCACTGCGGGGCGGGTCTGCGTACAGGTATCTCTGCAGGGTCTGGAGGCGGAAGGTGTGCACCTGAGTCCTGATGCACACCAACCCTTGTCCTCCCTCGGCCAGAGGGAGGCTCAGCACCCCGCAGAGACCCAGTGCTTTCCGGCCCAGAAGAAGTCCGTCAGCTTCCTCTGGACCCTGGCCACAAACTCAGGGGCGGGCTCAGGGCGGTGAGTCGATGCCAGAGCATCGGCGCCACCAGCTGGTTGATGACCAGAGCCCTGCCCCTGAAGGAAAGCACTTTCAGCAGACCCGACCACGACCTCAGTCTCGCAGCAACCTTGTCCTCCAACTCCACCCAGTTGGCTGCGACCGAGGTCTCCGCGGGGCTCAGGTGGACTCCCAGATATTTGAAGCTGTCCGCTCCACTGGAATTGCTGGAGCGCGGCAGGGAGGGAGTCCACCCGCCAGGGGCCTACTAACAACCCGGAGCATTTGGTCCAGTTGATCCTGGCAGAGGGCGGCAGAGTAAGCGCTCTGGCAGCTCCGCATCCTCTCCAGATCGACCGGATCGGAGGCCACTAGGAGCACGCCGTCGGCGTAGCCGACAGGACCACCCTCGTGTCCGGCGCGCGGCGCCATCCCGTGAGCCTCCTGCGAAGGAGGCAGAGGAAGGGCTCGATGCACAGCGCGTACAGTTGTCCGGACAGAGGGCAGCCTTGGCGTACTCCTCTCCTGAACGCGAGGCGCGGTCAGGGACCAGTTCACCTTCAAAAGGCACTCGGCAGAGGCGTACAGCATTCGGAAGAGGCCGACGAACCGGCCGAATCCGAATGCTCGCAGGGTTCCAAAGAGATACTCGTGATCCACCCGGTCGAACGCCTTCTCCTGATCCAGGGAGAGGAAGGCGACCGACCGACCGGTCCTCCTGCAGTAGTGCAGCAGGTCCCGAACCAGGAAGATGTTGTCGAAGATCGTCCGGTTCGGGACCGTGTAGGACTGGTCGGAGTGGACCACGTCTGCCAGCACGGACTTGAGCCTCAGGGAGGCGGCCTTGGCCACGATTTTGTAGTCCGTGCACAGCAGCGAGACCGGGCGCCAGTTCTTAAGGCAGCTGAGATCCCCTTTCTTGGGCAGGAGCGTGATCACCGCCCGCCTCATCGAAAGGGGCATCTCCCCGGTCTCGTAGGCTTCCGCCAGGACCCGCGCAAAGGCGGGTCCCAGCAAGTCCCAAAACTTTCTGAAGAACTCCACGGTCAGCCCGTCGATGCCCGGCGATTTGTTGTAGGGCATCAGACTAAGAGCGTCAGAGAGCTCGGCCAGGGTCAGTCGGCCCTCGAACTCTTCCCTGGCGCCCTCGCCGACCGTGGGAAGCCTGTCCCAAAGAACCCTGCACGCTGTCGGAGTCGGCGGGATCCGGAGAAAAGAGGTCCGAGTAAAGGCTCGGGCCCTCTCGCTCACGCTCCCGGATCCGTCAGAAGGGAGCCGTCGTCCGCCAGAAGGCAGGTGATGTTCCTGCGGTCTCCCTTCTTTTTCTCCAGCGTAGAAGAAGTGTGAGCGCGGTCCATCTCCCGAAGGAACTGGATCCGCGGCGACGTAGGCCCCGGGACCGCTGGAGCTGCAGGTCCCGCAGGGTGCACTTCTTCTCCTCGTCGCGCTCTGCTCGAGTTGGCCCCGCGAGCCAGGCGGCTCTCCAGATCGAGCAGCTCCCTTTCCAGCCGCTCGATCCGTGAGTCCCTCCGCCTGCTCGCGCCCTCGTGTACTCCTGACAGAAGATCTTGATCTGCGCTTTCCCACGTCCCACCACTGACACCACGTGGGGAAGCGAGATCGTCGGCCGTGCCAGACCGTCCAAAACTCCCGGAACGACTGCTCAAAGCGCTCGTCCTCCAACAAGGCGTTGTTAAAGTGCCAGTAGGCGGAGGCGTGCCCGACTGGCACCGGGGCCACTGCCACGGCCACCAGGTTGTGGTCCGTGAACGGCGCCGGCCTTATGTCGGAGGAGCGAACGCAGTGAGTGTGGCTCCTGGTGCCGTAGAGCCTGTCGATCCGGGACTGAGACACCCGCCCCTCCCTCACCCTGGTGAAGGTGAAGGCGGGGATGTCCGGGTGATGCCAACGCCAGATGTCGACCAGAGAGAGCCGAGCGGTCAGCTCTCTCAGTGCTGCCGACGAGAGAGGGTAGTGCTCTTGCCCCCCCCACCCTGTCCGCGGCCTCGAGGGTGCAGTTGAAATCCCCCCCGAGGACCACGCAGCTCGTCGGCGCCGACGGTGTTCAGGTGGGCCGACATCCGGCGGAAAAACTGGACCCTCGCCGGACCCGTGGGCGGCGCTGCACACGTTCACCAGGTGAGCGATACTGTCGCCGTCCCGGATCCGGTGGTGTAACAGGCGGCCCGGCACGGCGTCTACCACATCGAGTACCGTGGGAAGAAAGGACCCGAGAAGAGCGTCGCCACCCCACAAGATGACTGGCGGTGAGATGGCTGAGCGACACTCTCCCCCACTCCAGCAGCCAGTTGGCTTCGGCCTGCGGAGTGGAGTGGGTTTCCTGCAGGAAGCACACAGAGTAACCCCTTTTTCAGGAAGGAGATTACCTGGGCCCTGCGGAAATGGTCCCTACACCCGTTGGCGTTCACGGTACCGATGCGATACATGATCCTCTGTCAGGTGTAGTTGGCGACACTCACGGGAGATCCTGAGATCTCCCGAAGCTCACCAACTGGTCGTGAAGCTTTCGGGCACGAATGTGCACGTTCGAGCCGAAGTCTTGCTGGCGTGGCTGGCCCTGAGGAAGGATCTCACCGAGTTTAAGATCCTCTGGAAATCCCTCCATTTGTCCAGGGCCAGCTGGACCTTGTCCCTGCGGTGGATGGTGGCCTCCAAGAAATCCAGGAGCTCCGCCACAGGGATGTCCGGAGAAGAGGCGGACAGACTCTCCGAGCCCACGCTGCACGTGGACTCTGAGTCCTCCTCCCTCTCCTCCGGTTCTCCACCGCCCCCTCGCGGTGGAGAAGCACAACGCACTCACGTTGGTGGGTGGCGCGTTGCGTCTTATTTTGATTTTCACCGACTCTCCCAGCCCCCCAGGGGCGGCGGGAGAGATCGGCGGAGGGACCCTGGCGGGGACCGTCTGCACCCTGGACTTTGGGGGTGCAGGCGGACGCTCGGCGTACACCGCCGAGCCAGATGGTCTGGTCCCCGCTCTGGGTCCCTCCTTTGAGGTCCGAGGCACGGTCTCAGGCCCGTCCTCTTTCCTCGAAGGAAGGGGATCCACCCTCTCGGGTCCTTCCCCTCCCTCCCCTAGAGAAAGGGGATACACCCTTCGGGTCCTTCCCCTCCCTCCGCATCAGTCACCGGTTGTTCTTTCGGGGCTCCTCCCGCCCCACGGTGACTGGAACCCGGCCCCTCGGCGCTAGGTCGGGGACGGTTTCTTGGCCCGTTGCACTTTGGGAGGGATCCACCTCGAGGGCACCACCTTCTGCCCTCTCTGGTTCTTCCCTCCCTCTGCGCTCCGGAGGCCAATCTAGCGCGGGCTCCGCAGAGCCCACGTCTGCCTCAGGGGTGTTATGTCATCCCCCTCCGCGGCAGCACGAGGGCCGGAACCCCGTCGCCGCAGAGAGGGAAGCCTGAGGCAGCTCTTGTTCTGGGTGGGGGCTCTTCTCCCCTCCGGCCCCTCGGCGGGTCGCCTGCATGGGCTCCGCGTTGTCCGCGGAGCCCACGCCAGCCTCGGGGCCGAGTCCGCCTCCTCCCGGAGGCGGGAGCCAGAGGCAGCTCTTTTTCTGGGAGGGGGTTCTTCCCCCCTCCGGCCCCTCACGGAGGTCGCCTGCATGGGCTCCGCGTTGTCGGAGCCGCCTGCCTGGCAGCTCTCTGCCTTCCTGCCTCGCGGAGCCCTGCATGCCTGCCTCGGGAGCTGGTTCCGCCGCCCCTCCTCGGCAACACAGGTTTCAGGACCCGTGTCGCTGTCGGAGGAAGGCGGTGCCCGAGGCAGGTGCTCTTTCAGGGACCCCTCCTGCGCCCCTCGGCGACCTCCTCTGCTGCCGGCCCCTCGATGGTAGAGTCGGGGCCGGCTTCGAGGTCTCTTTAGTGACGGGGAGGGATCTACCCGAAGGGCTCCTCCCTCTGCCCTCTCGGGTTCCTTCCTCCCCATTTGCCTCTCGGTGGGGCCTCTTCCATGGGCTCCGCTTCTTCTGCGGAGCCCGGACCGCCTCGGGAGGTGGATCCTTCTCCCCTCTGTGGCATTACGAGGGCCGGAGCCCTCGTTGCCGGTAGAGGGGACGCCGAGGCGGTCGGGGCTTTCGTTTGGGGGCCCTCTTGCACCTTCCTCTTACCCCTGATGCTGCGGAGGAGGTCCCCTGCCCTGTCACGGCGACGGGAGCTCGCCTCGACAGCGCCTCTCTCCTCACCCTCTGTGGGGATGAGGTGCTTTGTTTTACGGGCGGCTTTGCCGCCCTGCCTCGCGGGGTGCCGTCGAGGGAGTCCCTTCTCAGGGCCTCCCCTGACCCGCCGCCAGATGGTGGGGCGGTGGGCTTCGCCGCCCCTGCTCGGCCTCCCGGTGGACCTGGCCGCCGCCTTCTTTGCGGCGGGCGACCACGGTCCACTCGGCGCCTTCTCCCCAGCGCTTTTGGGGGCGCGGAGGGTCCGGCGCCTCGGGGCCTTCTCTCCCTTTCCCCGGATGTTACTGGGAGGGGGCGGGCTTTTGCCCCCTCTGCGGGCCTCTTGGAGGGCCCGGGGCGAGGTGGACTCGGAGGGGCGGTGCTGGCGCTGGTGGCTTTGCGCCCTGCTGGAGCTTGGGGCACCTCTTTTCTGGTGCCCCAGCTCCTTGCAGTGAAAGCACCGCACCTCCTCCGAGGAGAAGAAAATGGCGTAGTTGGTCCCCTCGAAGGGGACCACAAAGCTACCCTCCACCGTCTCCCTCCCGCCAGGTGGATGGTCACCTGGCGCGGAAGGACAGGATGTGGCGGAGGGCCTGGTCTTTGCAGCCCAGGGGATGGGGTGGATGGCCGTTTTAATCTCCCCAGGGCTTGCAGATGGGGCATTCAGCAGGTCGTCCTGTCATGAAAGGTGGAACGTTAGACAGGACGACCCTGCTGCCCAACCCTCCAAGTGGTTCTATGGGGATGAACATCCCCCACGCTGAGACCCCTCTCGATAGCTGTGTCGTGGCGGCCTCAGATTTTAGGAAAGAAGACGGCTTTGCCGTACATCTTTGGAGGCCGCCACGATGGTCGATGGTCCCACCACCTTGGCCATGGCCTTCACCATGGCCCTCGATTGAGAGGGAGTCCTTCAGGAGGCACCTGACCCCGTGCCTCCTGGTCATGTTTTTGAATGGGGGCTGCAGCCTCCCCTGCAGCCACCTGTGCCCATTTTTGGGGGCTGTGGAGCTTGCCCGCTCATTTTATGTATTTGATTGATTTTTATTTAGTTTTTGTTTTGTCTATTTTGTTCCTTTTAATAGACAAACAAAACACACACACACACAATGACAGACACACCCCTGCACTGCAAACAGTTACCAGCGCAGGGGTACACAAACTAACAAACAAAATTATTTATTATTTATTTATTTATTTATTTTTAATAAAGAAAAATAAAATTAAACACACACACACACCCCTGCACTCCAACAGCACAGGGGCAAAAATAAAAACAAAAACCAAACTAACAGAAAAAAGGGTTGTTTCCCCAAAGAAAAATTATTTATTTACTTGTAAATTAAGACATAAAACAAAATAAATACACACACACGCACCCCAATAGCACAGGGGCACAATTTTATTTTATTTTTTTTTTTTTTTTTAAAACAAACAAAAGTTTTAAACTCAAAAGAAAATCAAAAATCAAACAATACATTGAGGGCCACGATGGCGATGACCCCACCACCTTGGCCATGGCCTTGACAAAACCCTCAATCGAGAGGATCCTTCAGGAGGCACCTGACCCCGTGCCTCCTGGTAATGTTTTAAAGGGGCTGCAGCCTCCTGCAGCCACCTGTGCCCACTTTTGGGCTGTGGAGCTTGCCACTCATTTTATTTATTTATTTAAAAACAAACAAACAATAATTAAAAATAAACAAACACAAATTGACACCCTGCACTCCAATAGTGCAGGGGCACAGAACACAAAAGGTTTTTTTAATCAAAACAAAACAAAATTATTTTATTTTTTAATAATAAAAATGAAAAATAACCACCCCTGCACTCCAATAGTGCAGGAGTAGTCAAAATTAAAATAAAACAAACAAACAAAATTATGTACTTTTTTTTTTTTTTTTTAATACAAACAAACGTATTTATTTATTTTTAAATAAAT